>CANYLF012225931.1:0-14394 GCA_948193215.1 Bocquillonia castaneifolia
TAGCTGTTCCATCTATGTATTTTGAGAAATCATGACTATTAAGAAGAGGGTGAAGCTGAGCTTGCCAGAGAAGATAATTGTTAGAATTATGTTTAATGGGTAATTGGTGAGAGAGGCTAGAAGGAATGAAGGAGGAGACAATAGAGGTTAAAGCAAACGAAGAAGAGGTAGAAACCAAAGAAGAAGTCAAAGACATATTGAAAAGGGAGAGATAAGCCGAAAAAAAAAAATTAAGGCTGTAAAACCTTAGAGGCTCTTGATACAATGTGAAGGTAGCCAATTGAAGGTAAAGGACAATTGTATATTATGCATATCTTCATATTTATAGGTACAAATTAGGGCAAGAACATAAATCCAAGCCAAGTTACAATAGGAGTATAATACAAGTAAACTTAACGTGTAGCACCCACAGTGCTGGCTTTAGTGGCATCAATCCATCTTATTTTGAGTTTAACAACCCTTTATCTTTGTCTAACAAAGTTCCTAAGTGTGTAGGTTTTCAACCAAGCTAGTTTTGAATGACTCCTGCATACTGCTCCCGTGAAAAGGGGATCCACACCCGTGGCAAAATATCACGCTCATAATGTAGAGATAGCCCCCGCGACCAGCGACATAGTTTGCCTGCGAAAAGGAAACTGCACCCTGAATTTTTGGTGAACTTAAAAGCTTCTGTACACAAAGATTCGCACCCGCAACATACCAAGTCGCACCTACGATTTGAGAAACAGAGAGCCCCTTTCTGAAGGTTCAAAGTCGCGCCCGCGATGGACTAAATTGCCCCAGTGATTTGATCAGACAGAAGCCGCTCATCAAAGGAAATCAAGCCGCTCCTAAAGGTAATCTAGCCCCTCCTCAAGGCAATCTCTACTCGGTGATTTTGCTCCCGCGGTTAGAGATATCGCTCCTGCGGTTTGATCAAACATAGAGCCGCTCTCAAAGACATCCCCTGCCCAGCTATTTCGCGCTCGCGGCTAGAGATGTCGCCCCCACGACATTCAATGGAGTCTCTGAAAAACTAGCCTTTGGACAGATTCCGCGCCTTTGGACAGATTCCGCCCATGACTGATGGAACCGCGCCTGCGATCTGACAGTTTTCAGTGCTTTTATTGAAAAAGCAACTAGCCGTTAGAGACACACTTGGGGTTGTTTCTAACAGCTAGTTTTGGGTATTTTGGCTATTAATACCCATCATAAATGTTCTTCAAGTAAGAACATTAATTCTTTGATAGCCAAACTATTGTAAACTTATTTTTCAATCTTTTGTAACTAATTGGTTGTTTGGTTATTGGTAGCTAGAACTCTAGAGCATTTGTTGCTTAGGTTTAGTGAATTAGTTATCCATTATACTAGTGTCAATTCTTTGTGAGTTGGGAAACACTAGGGTTAGGTTTGGAGAGAGCCTTAGAATTCTCTTTGTAAAGGTTAAAGATAGCCTATTGAAATCTTCATTGTAAAGGTTTGGTGTTGGCCTCTTGGAAACACTAGGGTTTATGAGTGAGCCTTGGGTAAAACTCATTGTAAAGGTTTGGGATAGCCTTTAAATCCCTTGTATCACTATTGTAGTTAGTGGATCCCCAAAGAGGTCTTTGGGAGAGTGAAAGTTGGACAAGTTGGGTCCGAAACACTATAAATCCTTGTGTGTTCATTCTACTTCATCTCCTTTCTCTCTAAAATTTTTAATTTCGCACCAATTCACCCCCCCCCTTCTGGTATTTCACTCTTTACATAAATTGTTGGCAGTTAGATTGCTTCCACATATCGGGAGAAATACTCAATAGCCACAATGATGTATTTATGCCTGTTGGAGGCTGTTGGCCTTATTTCCTAAATAATATCATTCCCCCAAGCTGAGAAAGGCCAAGGAGATGTCAAATTATGTAATTCAATCGCCGACAGATGAATCTGATTCCCATGCAATTGGCATTCATGACACTTTCTGACTAGCTTTATGCAATCTCTGTCCATAGAGTCCCAATAATACCCTTGCCTGATTATCTTCTTAGCCAAAGTGTGCCCATTCATATGAGGTCCACAAACCACAGCATGGACTTCTTTTATGACCTCTCTACTTCATGCTGGTCAAGGCATCGAATAGTATCCCATTCGGAGCTCTTCTGTATAATATTCCCTTGTGGTAAGTGTAGTTCCTAGAAGTGACTCTCAAAGTATGCTTTTTCTTTCCCAAAGCTCCTTCTAGGTATTCTCCCTTCTCTAGGAATTTCAAAATCTCATAGAACCAAGGCTTCTCCTTCAGTCCATGTATTGTCATCACCCGTTCTCCCTGATAATAAGGAATCCTTGATCTACACATTACCAATGGCTTTATAGATACATTCCTAAGGTTGTCCCACATTGATGCCAAAGTCACAAGTGCATCCGCCATCTGATTTTCTTCCCTTTGTAAGTGTGTGAAGGTACAGTTAGAAATACTCAGGGTGAGTATTTGAATGTACTATGCATAAGGCTTCAGCTTCTTGTCTTTGACTTCCTAGTTCTCAGAAGCTTGATTGATGATGAGCATTGAATCCCCAGAGATAGTAAGGTTCTTTGCCCCCACTGCAATTGCTACTTCTAAACCGAATATACATGCCTTGTACTCTGCCATATTATTGGTGAGCTTGAAATCTTGCTTCTTAGCTAAAAGGATGTTTTCTTCCTTATGTGTGATCAAAATTGCTCTCACTCTAGCTCCTTTTTGATTGACTACTCCGTCGAAGTAAAGCTTCCATCCATTTATCTCTATCAGGTTTAAAGACTCATCCAAGAAATCATATTCCTATGTTTCCTGCCCCTCTATTGGATTCGAAAGAAGAAATTCTGCTACCGCTCTTCCCTTGATGGTCTTTTTGGTCAAGTTTTGTATATCAAATTTTGTTAACAATACCAACCATTTATCAAGCCTTCCTACTAGTACAGGTGCTTCATACAAGTAGCATAATGGATCTACTTTAGCCACTGCTTGAACCTGATAGGACCGGTAGGAATGTCTCAACTTCCTTGTCATCCATATCACCGCTAAGCAAGTTTTCTGAAGAATGTCATACTTTACTACATATGATAACAACTTCCTGGTAAGGTAGTAGATTGCATGCTCAACCCCATTCTCATCTTCTTGTGCAACCATTGCATCTCTGGCATCATCCTCCAAGTCCAAGTACAATATTAATGGCTTCCCTGTCCTTGGTGGTTGCAGAATAGGTGGGTTCATTAAATACTGCTTGATCTTGTTAAATGCCTCTTGACATAGTTTATCCCACTCTATCTTTTGACCTTTTCTAAGCAGCTTGAAAATGGGCTCACATATCATAGTTAATATGGAGATGAACCTACTGATGTACTGGATTTATCCCAGGAAACCCTTTACTTCCTTCTCAGTCTTAGGTGCTGGCATATCATGAATCACTTTCACCTTGTCTGGATCTACTTCTATTCCCTTTTAACTCATAATGTGTCCAAGGAGCTTTCCAGAGGTAACTCCAAAGATACATTTCTTAGGATTGAGTCTAAGGCTACATTTCTCAACTCGGACTAGGAACCGATCAAGAGCTTCAAAGTGTCCATCCCTGGTTGATAATTTAACCATCATATCATCAACATAAACCTCGATCTCCTTGTGCATCATATCATGGAACAAGGTTGTGGACATTCCCTAATAGGTTGCCCCCATGTCCTTCAAACCAAACGGCATGACTTTGTAGTAATACACACCCCACTCTGTGATGAAAGCTGTCTTAATCTTGTCCATGATGGCCATCATAACCTAATTGTAGCCTGAGAAACTATCTGTAAAGGAGCACATGGTGCTTGCAGCTGCACTATCCACCAGAACGTCGATGTGGGGTAATGGAAAGTCATCCTTCATTGATGCTTTATCAGATCCCTGTAGTCCACACATTCTCACCCTTCCATCCTTCTTTGGAACTGGGACTATGTTGACTAACCACTCTGGATAGTTCACCACTTCGAGGAATCTGGCTTTAATTTGCTTTTCCACTTCCTCTTTGATGAGTTTAGCCCATTCTAGTATGAGTCTTCGTAGCTTCTACTTGACTGGCTTCTTACTTGAATCTATAGGGATGTGATGCTCTATGATGCTTCTATCAATACCTGGCATATCGTCATATGTCCATGCAAATACTATCTTTCTTTTATTTAATATTTTTTCAAATTTTTCTCTCTCACTAGCAGTAATATCAGATGCAAGCATTATTTCCTTTGGATTATCTTTTGTGCCAATGTTAATAGAATGTGTTTGCACAGAATTAATTTCAAAAATGCTTATAATATGATCCATGTATTGTATAGTGCCATCAGGTAAAACATCACACAAGTAAGTGAAATTGGCAGTTATATCATTAACTATGGAAACAAAAATAGAATTGTCCTCAAACAAGTTGAACGCTATTACATCAAGATCTATTTCTTCATAAAACAAGCCATCTAATGAGCATTCTATAAAGTCATCTATCTCAAAAACTACTGCTGGAGTGACTTCCTTGAGGTCGATCAGTTCTTCGACCTTGATCTGGCTAACTCCCTTTATCATCATCTCTTCCACAGCTCGAGTATCCAGTAGCTCTTTGAAGATCTCAAAACATGGCACCTAGATCTTTCCTATGTCAACTGGTTTAGCCTTTCCTGGGTAGAGGACCCCACTTTCAGGAACAAAGAAATCTGTAAGAGACTTTCATTTCTTGATCTTATCATTGCCTTCACAGCCCAATCCTTCCATGGTTGTTTGAGTTTTAAAGTCCGACAGCTGGGTAACTCCTTACTGGTTCTTTCCTAACCCTAATGCAGGCATATACTCCATCTTTTTAATCATTTAATTGACTATAAGGTTACTTGTCTCATCAGAAATACCCATAATCTGAAAGCCCATAGGAGAAATGACCCCTTGAGGTGCAGCTTGCAGCACAGCAACTGAGGCAATTGTTTCAGCTGAGATGGTCAGAATTTCATCTTGATAAGGGGACTTGATCTTCTGGTGAACCGTAGAAGGTACTCCTCCCAAAGAATGGAACCACGGTCATCCTAAAAGAACAGCAAAAGTCATGGGGATATCTAGGAGAGTGAAGTCCACTTCAGAAATAATCGGCCCAGTCTTGACCTTGGTAGTAAATGTCCCTTCAACTGCCCTTTTAGAATCATCATAGGCTCGAATGACTAGGTCAGATGGCTTTAGGTCTTCTTTGGCTATCCCCATCTTCAAAAGAATCTTAGAAGGGCATATATTAATGGATGAGCCATCATCCACCATCACACAAGAAGTCCATTTGCCATTCACTTCAACTGTAATGAATAATGCTTTGTTGTGGTCTCTTCCTTCCAAAGGCAGATCTTTATCAGAAAAGGTGATCTCCCCTTTCTTCTTTTCATTCTTCAGTCTAACCAATTAATTAGGTGTTGTGGATTCAGGAGTTGGAATCTGAGTTAAGGCCTTGACTAAAGCTCGCCTATGAGACTCGGATGAGACAAGTAAGTCCCCTATGCTTGCATCAGTCTTGGTCTTTTTGAGTTGCTCAGTCACAATGTCAGTAACAACATCTTCTTTCACTACTTCTTTCTCAAGTGACTTGCTTGATTCTCCCATATCTTTCCTTTGGAAGTCCTTACCACTTCGAGTAACTAAAGTAGGTGTGGCATCATCAATTCTCATTACATTGTCAATCACCAATTCATCTTCATCAAATCTGTACCATGCATCAAACTTGAAACAATCCCTGATCTTGCCATCCTTCTGACTCTGGATCACATAGGAATTAATCTCATCCTTTGGAAATAAGAGCTTTCCACCAATTTCTCCACATAAGGCCCGAATGTCCTTTTCAATGGAAGTTGGCACAATTTCCCAGTCTAAGAATTGTTGCCATGCTTCAGCTCTATCCCAATCTTTCACATCTTCTCCCCATCACTTAGGCCATGGAGTATCTTTGTTATAAACATCGAATTCAGGTCCCCATGTAGACTCAATATCTTCCAAACGAGCATCGCATGGTGGGTGCTTTGGATATAAGGCTTTAAAGTCGAAATTGCCAATGGGTTGGCCCAGGAGATCTTCCACATACTCTTGCTCAAAATCAAGGTCCTTTTCAACTTCTTCAAAGGAACTCCATGCCTCTTTAAGAGCTTCCTCCTCTTGATCAGAATCATCTTCAACATTGGCCCATTCCTCATTTAAATTTGCATCAGTAAAGGAGGCCCACACATGTTCCTCAACTAAGCCAGTTTTAATGTAGTTAATATTGGGTGGTGGCACTTTGTTGTAGGTAGGTAAAGGGTTACTTTTTGTGCTAGGGTTTCTCGAATCAAGGTCCATGACTTTCCCTTCATTGATTAGTTCTTGGATGGAGTGTTTGAGCTTAATGCAATTGTCAGTGGAATGGCCTTGTACTTGGTAGGAACGGTAAAAGGCATTTGGGTTGTAATTCGAGGAGTCAGTGTTTGGTGGATTTTGGGCTGGTTCAGGCTTCAAGAGGCCTTCTTTTTCTAGCCTCTCAAAGACTTTTGAGAGTGGTTTATTGAAGTTTGAAAATCTGTAGGTGGTTTTGACTGCATTGACATCCACCATCTTAGTGGATTGATTGTGAGTGCGGCTTGAACTGGCTTTATGAGTCTTTTTCTTCTCAAATTCTATCTCCTTGACTTAGAGCCTATCATCATAGAGCTCAACAAAATTTCTTGGGTTCATAAGCTGAAGCTTCTTTCCCCAATTAACATGCACATTCCTTGCTATGATCTGGACTTGATCCCGTTCTGAAGGCTGATTGGGCATCAATGCTGCCTTATTCCTCCACCTAATCAAGAACTAAGAGAAGGTCTCACCATCCTTTTGCTTTGTCATCTCCAAATCCCTCAAAGAGACTTCAAGGGCAGCATTATAGGAGAACTGGCCACTGAAAGCCTCATTAAGAGCTTTCCAGTCAGATTTGATGGTCACTGGTTGAGCATGATACCAATCAGATGCTACACCTTCCAAAGTCAAAGGAAACAAACCCAGTTTTTGCTCCCCATTCAAGGTAGTTACTGACATGATAGTTATGTATTTCTTGAGAAGCAATTTTGGATCCCCAGCTCCATTGAACTTTGGCACATCGGGCATCCTGAATTTAGTTGGCAGTCTAGTGATCCCATATAAGCCTAAGTTGTCAAAATCAAATTCATGATCTTTGCTCTTGACCATCTCTTGGAGTTTTCCTGGTCAGGGTGTCTTTCTTCATCCCTCTCTTCATTACTGCTTTCGGACTCATCCCGTTCTTTAAAAGCTTTCCTGATGGCTTTATCCATAATTTCTTGCAATGTCTTCAGGACATCATCATTCAATGTCATCATAGTGTATGGGGGAGTTGGAGCTTCAAGAATCGGTGGTGGTGTGTTTCAAACTAGATGTCAGGCTTGTCTTGCCCAAGGAGTACTAGGAGGATCTATATTGCTACAAAACAAGGGGTTAGCATGCAATGTCATGTGTATGCAAGGAATTCATGTATGCATTTATTCATGAATGCACAAAGTAAGAGACATAAGAAACAAACTTTAGTCAAACACATATACTACCAAGTGGTGTACCTTCCAACCTTATTACTCTCACACACGTATTTATTTGGCAAGTCAAGATTCCTAGGAATTGGTTTGGCACATTGCATCAACAAAGGATGCTATTGCCGACGTAGTATGCACGTTCGCATAGGAAAACTCTTAACATCCAAACCAAACAATAAGTCATTATAACACCCTTATCCTATGTCCTTGCTCTTGACGAGTCCTTGATGTTTCCCGTATTCTAGGGCCATTTTAACATCAATCAGGTACAATTAGACCGACGCACCAACGTCTCTTAAACAAAGGTAGTAGTCAAAGTCACTCTTCTCAAATCCTAACTGATCCTATGCTATAGGGCTACATCAGTCAGGTACAATTAGACTAACACTTGATACCCCCATAGGTAGCAATTAGAAGTTCGAGACCAGGTCAAAATAATGGCTTCATGGCATCATATAACACATCAATCATTTGGTAACTCCTAGTGGAAGTTACTAGGGTCATTACATGGCTGTAGTCAGTTCAGCTAAAGAAGGTTCCCATAGAAGGCAAACTCCCATTAACCATCTCCCTCTTTCAAAAAAGGTTCAAGCAATGATAGGACATTCAGCTCAAAATTTACCATCAACTATTACTCATCAACCATAGCTAGGATGGTAAGCAATAGTAAGACAATTCCATCTATAAGTGGTAGTCACTGATTTTGCCCCCCATGAAGTGCGCATTTGTAAATCATAGGCAGCTTGACCAGTGGTACCCGCGAGGTAGGGTTTTTTAATTCAAGAATGCAATGTAAGGAAACTAGAGTTAGATATAATAATAATGAGTTGCTCTAATCACATGAATCATAAGTATGTCATGGAGTCATCAAACTGTGGATAAAGAGGGGTTACCTCAATGATCCAAGTCATGCGATGACCGCGGCACTGTGCATTTAGCATACGAGAGCTAATATTTATTAGATTCATTTCATGCATATTTCACCTAATTCGTACCAAAGAAGGTTAGAATACTTACCTTTTCGCTATATTCCACGTGAAATTTTTGTATACAAAAGTTACTGAGCACTGGGGGAGTCTACACAAGAGCCAATGCCACTATTTGGGTCTTACCCACTCCTTCTAGTGGCATTGCCACACACATGCAGGGGACAACGAAAAATGCAACTTTCAAGCTTACCAAACCTTGAAATTTGGTAGAAAACTCAACCAAAACAGAAATGCATGATGCAAACAACCTAAAACCAATGTCTATATTTCACAACTTTACCTAGCATTCATCTAGACATCATATGGCATGCAATTAACACTTACAATAAGCATATAATGCATAGCTTTCATGAATCTTCACAAAACATATTCAAGCCATTCAAATCATGTTATAGCAATTCAAAACAACCTAAAACAATCTCTAAACAATAAAAACATTCACTACAGCATGCTAATCAATCATTTACATCATGTTCATAACTTACAGTAAACATGCAGTGCATTGACTTTTCATGGAAATCAACTGATATCTATGGAAATGCACAAAATCACTTTAGAAATCATTTCATGCCATAAAAACATACATATGAGGAATAAAACATCAAATCATAGCATTTAAATGACTAACAGTGAATTTCAATGGAAATTGAAATGAACGCGTAGTCTACTGCGATTTTTGAAAATCAATTGAAATCAGTTAAAATACTTTAATTTTGATTAAAATGTGTTAGAATCATTTACAAACATCATAAAACATGATTTAAAACAACTTCTAGAATCAAAAATCATTAAAACAATTAAATTGGGAAAATCACGTATAGTGGAGTGAAAACAACCAAAATTGAATAACAATCATAAATAATCATTAATAATCACATAATTATACCTTAAATAAATCTAACATGAAAACATGTTAAGAATCAACAAAACAAAAATCAAATGAAAAATGCAAAAGATATAGTACGTACGTTCAAAATAATTTTCACGACAAAATTGAGCAGATGGATATTTCATTGCATATGATAGATGGAAATCATAACAATTTAATAGAAACAACAAAAAAAATAACAATAAAAAGGGTTTATAGCACTTACAGTGAAGATTAGTAGAACTCCATATTCAACAGACAATAATTCAATTTAGGTAGTAAATTGAATTTAACTTACAGGAAGGCTTGAGATCCCTCAGTTATCAGTTTTTTTTGGCTTTTCTAATGTTATTTTCAATCACGTATGTTTCTTTCCTTATTGTTTATTTTCTCTCTCTTCTAAAAACACTTACAGAAGCTTTTTTTTCTCTCAAATTATGTAAACTCGCCCACCCAAAATTTTACAACCTAAAAATTCCAAGCTCGAATTGCTAACCCCCTGAAATGAGTTTGAGTGTACCATTTATAGGCAGTGACTCTATGTCATTGCATAGAAATTAAGCAGGAGGTTTTGAATTTTTAAATGAAGATTGATTGAATTAATCTTCTGTTAATTGGTTTGAATTTTGAAAGAACGATTATGTAAATCCAATTTTAAATTTCAATTTAGAAATTGATTTCTTGTAAGTTTAAAAGATAAATGCACTTGGGCTCTCAACTAACCTTAAGCCCAAAAGAGCTTAATTATTTAATTAAAAGACCAGCCCATAACCCTTGAATGAAAGATGAAGACCATTCCAACCTTTAAAACCACAATCCATGCCCAACATCAAATCAAGCCAATTAACATGGAAGTTTATGTTCTAAGCCCGTTTTGGAGCCCTAAACGTCAGAATTAGAAAAATTGTATTAAAGATAAAAACGTGCAGAATGGCCCAATCTACTTTAAAGCAAATTCTGGGCCATTTTGAGGCTTGTATGAAAAGATATGATGAAAATAATGCACGATTTTATTTCAAAATGATTTTCTAGCTTAAAACAATGCACTTTTACATCTAAAATCCATTTCGAAACATCACATGATCAAAATGAAAGCCATAATCACTCTACCTATGACTTGTGAACATAAGTGATCATCATTGTGAACTCCGAGCTGCTTCCTCATTCCTGCATCCAAAAATTAGGTGTCCACAGGATTCTTTTAGCATTTTCATCTTTCATGAATTTCAAACTTTTTCAAATGGATGTTAAAAGTGCTTTTTTAAATGGTTTAAGTTTTGATTTTCCAAAACATATTTTCAAACTTACTAAGGCCTTGTATGGTTTGAAACAAGCTCCTAGAGCTTGGTATGAAAGGCTTAGTAACTTTCTTTGTGAAAATGGTTTTATAAAGGGGAAGGTTGACACTACTCTCTTCATAAAAAACATAAGCATGACATACTCATTGTCCAAATTTATGTTGATGATATTATATTTGGTGCCACTAATGAGAGTTTGTGTAAGGAATTTGCTAAGAGCATGATAAGGGAATTTGAGATGAGTATGATGGGTGAACTCAAACTCTTCTTTGGATTGCAAATCAAGCAAGGAAAAGATGGCATCTTCATCAATCATGCCAATTACACTAAAGAACTACTCAAGAGGTTTGGGATGGAAGGATGCAAATCAAGCAAAATTCTCATGAGCACCACTACCAAATTGGACAAGGATGAACAAGGTAAAAGTGTAGATGAGAAGAAGTATAGAGGTATGATTTACTCACTTCTTTACTTAACTTCATCTAGATCCAATATTATGTATCCTACATGCTTATGTGCACGCTTTTAATCTTTTCCTAAAGAGTCTTATATGCATGCGTTCAAAAGGATTTTGAAATATTTGCATGGCACTCTGCATTTAGGACTATGGTATCCTGCATACTCGGATTCGAATTATTCCGGTAGCTTGATGGATAGAAAAAGTACCTCTGGTACTTGTCAACCACTTGGCAATTGCTTAGTTTCTTGGTGTTCTAAGAAACAAGTTAGTGTTGCTTTGTCAACTACCGAAGCCGAATATGTGGCGGTGGGTTGTTGTGGATCACAAGTTTTGTGGGTGAAACAACAATTAAGAGACTTTGGTCTAGATGTTGGTTGCATTAGCATCAAATGTGACAACACTAGTGCCATCGATCTTTCAAAAAACCTCATCCAACACTCTGGGAGCAAGCACATAGACATTAGACATCATTTCTTAAGAGATCATGTGCAAAAAGAGGATGTAGTATTAGAATTCATTGATAATACTGACCAACTAGCTGATATTTTCACAAAACCTCTAAATGAAGAATGTATGAACTTCATCAAGAGTGAACTAAGGATACTTGATGGAAGCACCCTTCGATTTTAAAGAAATTTTTTTTGGGTCAAAAATTAGAAACATATGCATAAGACTTAAAAAATGAACACCATGGATTCATTAAGTGATCCTAAGGAGTCATTTAAGGTCACAAAGTAACTATGGACCCTTTGTCAAAAGAAAAATAACTGTTTATCTCCTAAATTTCACAAATTTGTTTTTGGACCTGTAAATAGTGGTTGCGATCCCTAAGTCGCGGGAGCGATGAAAGGTCAACACATTTTTTTCCTATTCCATTAATCGTGACTGTCATCTCCAGCCTCACGGCTGTGATTAAAAGAAGTTTTTTTCATCTCGTAAAGTTTTAGTAGGTCAAGCCCATGATCTTGATGATTGCGCTCACGACCCAATTCAACAAATTTTCATATGTTTCTGCCTCAACTTCGTGGCCGTGATCCCTATATCACTGGCGCGATTAGAACTTCAATTCCTTTCATTTATTACCATCGCGGTCACGAACCCCTTGATCGCCCCCCGCGATGATCAAAATTCTTTAACCATTTTTATGATTGTCTAAGTCGCGGTCGCGATATCAATCATCGCAGTTGTAAGCCAAGGTGAAATTTAAAATCTTTTCAGTTTTCAAATGATCATGCCCCGTGATATCCTAATCATGCTCACTATCAATGGTAGATTTTCAAAAAAAATAGCCATTACTAGCCTTTGGAAAACAACTAGTTTCAAGTTTTCTCCACTTTTTCTGCCTCAAGAGGTCCATACACACCTATATATACCCCTTAATACATATGGAATAAGTTTTACACCATTTTACTTTTGTTTTAAGGTTTCTTTCTCTATTTCTTCTCTTCTACTCATCCCCCTAAGGCCTTAAAAACACCTTTTTTTTTACTTCTCTTTGTGTACTTTCATCAAAAACACTATGACCAAGAAACAAAAAGAACATAGGGGACTAGTAGAGGACATAGCTAAGCATCTAATAAAATCAAGTAGGTGGAGAAGAAGGTTGAAGAAAGGCCGAAAGGAGGTTGAAGAATTCATTGATTGCCTTGGTTGGAAGAAGTTTGCTAGTTTGCTTTCCCTCGATACAACGGTTATAAAGCCCTTACCATCAAGTTTCTTTCAAGTCTAAAGGTAAATAAGAAACTTCACCCTGAACATGGCACTTATTTGATGACTTTTAAGATGTTTGAGAAGGAAATTATATTTCCTAAAGCTATGATGGATGAGTGTTTGGGTTTTCTACCATTGGGATCGTGAACTTTAATGAAAGCAATATGGACATGGGTAAGTTTTGGAGAGAGATTGGTGTTTCTACTCATTTCCAAGCTGGTCACACTCCCTCAAAATACCTTTAAAAGCTTAGCCATTTTGCCCTCCATAAAATCATATGTAATTCTGTTTTTTCCAAGAAAGATGGCAATGATAAGATTACAAAAAAAGACCTTTTGTTCTCCATTGTACCATCAAACATGAACCCATTCAATCCTCCTATTTCTTCACTGATCATCTTCTAAGACTCACTAGTGGAAAAGGATCTGCCATCCTTGCGAGTTCTTACATTTCTCACATTGCCCACTTTCTTGAATTTGACCTTAAGAACCTCAAGCCTATCCTCTCACACAATCTCTTCAATTTGAGCATGGCTTAATCGATTTTGATTTTTTCATCAAGAAAGTGAAGATTATGGTCTTTTTAAAAGAAGGTGGGGTCAAGTATTTGGGTAGAATCCTTGATTCTGTCAAGGAAAATGAGGAGGAAAGAAGGAAGGCATTGGAAGAAGAAGCAAGGGAAAAGGTCCAAGAGGAAGAAGACCATTGGGTGCCTTATGGTGAAAACATTGGTGTTTCTTATATGGATATTCATGATAGGAGAGGAGAAGGATCATCCTCTATTCCTATACCACTACAAGAAAATTATGGATTAGAAAGGGATTTTAGAAACGGATTAAATCCCTTTCAAATTTAGAAATGGATTTTGGACAATTAGAAACGGATTTATTAAGGGGACTGATTTTTTTTCAATTTAGAAATAGATTTTTAATCTGTTTCTAATTTTTGTTAGAAACGGATATTATACATTTAGAAACAGATAAATCCATTTTTAATTTGAAATAGATTCAAAATTCCATTTCTAAAATTTAGGGGGAAAATTTGAATTTTCTTTTCAATTTAGAAATGGATTATATTTAATTTAGAAATGAATAAATTCTGTTTCTAAATTTAGAAACGGATAATTAAATTTAGAAACAGATTGTATTAAATTTAGAAATGGAATTGTCCGTTTCTAAATTTGTAAAATAAAACCAGCCATAACTCTTCTCCTTCCTTTGCCAAAACCCTAAAATTTAGGAAAAAAAATTAGGATAGATCAGAAGGAGGAGGAGAAAGAAGAAGAAGAAGAAGAAGAAGAAGAAGCTCGATGTCGCGAAGAAGAAGGCCGGTGTCCACCGTTCTCCGCCGTCCCCTATAGCGTCTCCGCCGTCCCTTGCAGCCTCGATAGTAGCCTCCACCTGCAGGTTAGTTAATTAAATTTTATTTTTCAATTAAAAATTAATTAGTAATAATTGTTGTTAATTGTTTTAATTGATGTTAATTAATTTGATTTAGGAAAATGTAATGTGTGATTAATTTTTGTTAATTG
>CANYLF012225995.1:0-28536 GCA_948193215.1 Bocquillonia castaneifolia
TTGTTGAATGCACAACGATTGTTGTGCCCCTTAAAAAAATATTTCTGTTTTTCAAAGGAGTTAATTAAGTTTAAATCTTTAACTAATTGTTATTATTATCTATCTTAATCCTTATTTTATTTTGTTAATTTCAGGTTGTTACATAAAGAATAGTTGAGGGTTATAATAATTATATAAAATAGAATAAGTGTATTTTGGTACTTTGTATAAGTATAATTAATAGAATAAAATAGTGCGCTAAGTTGAATAATGTATAAATATGGATAATGATGGTTTAGTGCTGTAAATGTTGTGTTTTGTAAATCTGGGTATAAGGGTAGGCCCGGTATTGGTTGTGATTATAGGAGTGTATTTTCTATGCAGGATGGGCTCCATTTCGATGGAGAGATGTCCGTTTTATAGGGGAGGTTCTGCCGAATTTTCGATAGAATTTTCTTGTAAAATGTGATGTCAAGTTAGAATAATAATATAATAGGATTTGTTATATCGTTAAAGAATAAGAAATGTTATTAATTACGTTAATAGATGATCTAGAGTTAGGATTCTTAGAATTTAATTTTATTTCCTTTTTCTAATAAAATATCCATCCTCCCTAGATCGATTAGGTTGGCTAGCTTAAGAAGATGCAAGTTCGGAACTGCGGGATTCACTAAGGAAAATGATATTCATAAAACAATGAGTTAATATTATATTTATATTATGTGTGTTAGATTTGTATGCTTTCTTTACATGCTTGCTTTTAATTTATTATTTATGAAAATATTAGTTATGCTATTATATATATATCCTTGATGGAAATATGTGTTGTGATGATTATAATTGATATGGATATGATTAAGTTTATAATGTGATTTTGATTGTTAACGATTGGAGGATAGTGGTGGGACGAGCTACCTGGTGGATGTCATCAGGCTGTGTACACACAGGATTCGGGTCTGGAAGTTTGAGATTGATGCTAAGGACGGGGCTTGCTCGGTGTAGTGCTCAGGCGCCGATCCTTTATTTAATTGTATAACTGTGGCATGCTCGATGTAGTGCTCGGGGGACAGTTATATCAATGTCTGGGGCTTGCTCGGTGTAGTTCTCGGGCGCCAGACGAATATTGGATAAAGAGAAATAATTGGAATAAGAGAGCCAGAAGGGCTACGTGGTTAGAGGTTATTAGGTGTTCTACTTCGGTCCTCCATCCCTGTATGTTGTTTGATTTTAACAGTTGTTGAATTGAAAATCAGTTATGTGAAGTGTATGTGTGCATGTATATATTATAGTATATATATGTATGTATGTATATATTGCATGATTGTGAGTATTTAGGTTATATAATATAGATATAATATTAATTCACTCAGTGAGGTCTGACTCCCCTTAACTATTATTTTTCCAGGTTTTCTAAAGAGTCGGACCACTTCTTGAAGTTAGCCTTGCAACTTATTTTCTCTGCAAGGTTCAGTACTTTATATGTGAATATTATAATTGTTTTAAATTTTAGTTACTCCGCAGTTGTAGAATCTAGGAGTTTATTAATAATATTAAATTCATTATATTCTTAATTTAATTTATCAAATTTATTACTCGATGATTTTAAATGAATTTGGGAAAACAATTTTAATAAAGTTTATATGATTTAAAGTGAGATTTGGTCTGGATAGTGATCGAGTTAGGCTTGCTACAGGTTTTGGTGGTTTTAAACCTACCCATTCCCTAGCGTCGGTCCGACCCTGGTTTGGGTCGTGACAAGGTGTTATTTGGATTTGGAAAAGGGTGTTAAATGTGAGATCTTCGGTGAAGCCTTTTTTCTTGTATCAGTTGGGAGATGGACATAGGTTCTCATTCTTGTATGCTTGGGTAAATGGCCAAGCCATTGTTGATAAACTCCCTGACATCACTGCTAGAATTTACATAGTTCCTAGGGCTGTGGTTTATGTTTTATAGAGAAATGATAATTAGAGATTACCAAGCACGGCAGATTAACAAGTGTTACAGCTTTGGGAAGAGGTAAGAGGTCTCAGGGTTTTGCTAAATCCTGACATGATAACCTGTAATGGTTACAAATACTTTTCCATTTAAGCTATCTGGAACTATCTACAACAAGGGATTACTGAAGTCATTTGAACTAAACTGGTTTGGTTCAAGAATTATATCCCAAGGTGCAGTTTCTTGATGTGGCTAGCTCTTATGAGGAAATTGAAGACAAAAAACAAGTTGTTCAAATGAGGAGTTATTGGTGATGATAAGTGTGGTTTATGCCAGCAAGAAACTGAAACTCTAGAACACTATCTGTTCCAGTGCTTTGTGAGCTCGTATATTTGGAGGAAAATTGCTTCGACGAGATGTTTTCCAAGTAGTACTTTGCAACAACTCATTGCTTTGTTAAGACTAAGGGTAAGAGTTCTTTGGCTTGTGTAAGGAGGCTGATGTTGCCTATTACAGTGTATCAAATCTGGATAGCAAGGAATAATGCCATTTTTCAGCAGAAGACAATTATGAGGGAAGCTGTTTTGAAATCAATTTGTAATATTGTGTTAGCTAAAATGAAGGGCCGTGGAGCTAGTTCTAATGTAAATAGTTTACTAGATAGAATTTCAGAATTGTAATTAGCTTGTTTTCTCAAGGTTCATATCTCGGGTGTTTTGACATTCCTTTTTTAGGAAGTAATGAAAGCTCTTTTTTGGTTTGTCTTAAAAAACAACTAAATAAATAATTAATCGTTAAATTTTAATTAATTTCTCAATTATAATTTATTTAACTGTATTTAAAATTTATAAAGAAACTTAATGATATTGATAATTATTAAAAAAATTGATCAAATTGTATTTTATGTTTAATCAATTGAGATGAGACAAAACTTTATATATTTTTAGTATGCCTAGAATGACAATTTTATCAATTTTTTTAATAATTATTGTTATCCCGGGTATTCGTAATCTCATTTGGAGCTCTGTCTAATCCCGGTCTAATGAGTTTCATTTGGAAGCACACTCTCCCCATGCGGAGGCTCGACTAAACCCGGTATAGAATGACAATTTTATCTATTTAAAAAGCAATTATACTAAACTTTGATAAATAAAATGTGATGACAATTGATTTTTTTTTTAATTTATGCTGAAAAGACACACTACACAATATATAAACAGAAAATGATATTCCCATCCCTGATACTCCATTTTGCATTCAAAATGTATGTTTTAAAAAATCTCCTAACATTTATTAAGAAAAATAATTGTCTATGGTCAATTAAACAGAAATGCGTATTAATACTATATATATATATATATATGCATACTTTGTTATATGAAATTTTATTAATTAAATATAAATCCATCAATCTCTATTTAGATTAGAAAAATTTAGTGGTTGTTTCAAAAAAAAAAAAGAAAAGAAAAATTTAGTGTTAATTATGGAATGGATAGAAACATTATTTTTACATATAATTAAATCTTAGGTTACCATTAGTTAAGACGTTTCGGTGATGCAGTAGTTACCAAATTCAAACAAATATAAAATATATATTAAAAATAATAATAATAATAAGTACTGCTATAATATACTACATATTATCTTTCTTCCTGTTGACGAAACATGAAAACTACTATAATTTGTTTATTTTATTTTGGTGTAGAAGTAATAAGCAAGTGATTAGGACATATTAATTAACTGTTTAAGGCTGGCACCTCTCTTTATTTACTCTTCTTTTCCAAAACCTCTCTCACACAAACACATAAAAAAGAAAAAAAAGCGAAACCGTTTACCGGTTTCGACTTCCCCTCGATTCATCAAAAAAATAATTTCCCGGCAAATGAAAATTAATTTAACAAAAGAAGAAGAAAAAAGAAACTCTAATTATATTTAATTAATTGGATCGTACCCACTGTCTAGTTTTCATCTGAACTTATAGATAGTAATGAGGACACAGAGCTTAACTTAGCTCACTATTCTTTTCTTTATTAATTTAATTACCAATGGGGAATTTTCTTGTTGGATTCGTTTTGCCACTACTTCTCTTAACAGGTAATTCTGTCTTTTTTTCATTTTATTTTATGCTATTTTTTATTGTAATTATTTAATTATTGGTATTTTAGTTCAGGTTTGCCTTTAGACTTGTAATAGCTTATAATGTTTACTGTTCTGATATGTTCCGGATTTCAAATTAGGGCTTTTGCATAGAGAATTGTGTTTAGTTTTTGAACTATTTTTCTAATTAATTAATGTTTATTAATTTTGCTTTGTTTTATTTATTTAATTATTTATATTTGTAGGTGCTTTGATCAACTGGAGTTTGATTTCTCTTATTGATTTAATAGCTTTCCTTCTCATTCAGTATGCTGCTTCGAGTATCGGTGAGCACCTTTTTGTTTCTTTAGTGAATTGCATTGTTTGCTGTTGTTCTTCTTGTTGTTGCTGTTTTTTTTTTTTTTTTTATTAATATTCATTTCTCTTTCCACAAAGAATGTGCCTGATGCTGAGGTCCGTCCTTAAATTTCGCTGCTGATGGGGATTATTGACAATCCCTTGATGTGGATTTTTGTCCTTCTGTTTGATAATCGTATAATGTGCACACCACTGAGGGACCAAAACCCTTTCATATGTTCTGACCTTGTTATTATGTCATGTTTGTAGAATACGTACAAGAAATGGGAACTATTTAGTAGGGAAGACATTACAATTAAGAAATTATTGTACTACATACTATAAAAAAAAGATTGTTGTACTATTTCTGCCTCTTTTATTTAATGCGTTGCTGTTATATGACCAAATATGTTTTAGTTTCTGATATGTTGACACATATTTTTTTTCTTTTTTCTCTGATAGGTTTTCGTTTTCGAAGGCGATTTTTGTTATTGTGGCCTGTCATTTTGTTTTCCTTTCTTGTTATTCTCTCTCAACTTGTCTATCTTATTATATGGAGTATTAAGGGAAACAAATGGAGTGGAGCAAATTCTTGGTGGGCACATCTAATTGGTTTTATGGTGTAAGATGTAGTTTCCATATTTAATGTTGTCCTGTCATATGTTCATTGAATCTTCATTCTGCTTACATGTTCTCATGGTGTGCCTTTTACAGAGTTGAGTCCTGGAGATCGCCACCTGTGATCTTTTTTTTGGTTGTACAACTATTATCCTTTTCTGTTGCTTTAGTTGATATATATGGGAGCAGGTTTGGTCTATTTTCTTGGCCAGATTCCTGCTGGGGTCACTTCTTAACCATTCTTGAACGAATAGGTTAGTAAGTAGTTCACTCCACTTCCTCGTCCTTTTCTTCTGCTTATTGTTTCCTTATGATTGAAGGTGTGTTTGGGATTGTAGCAGGTACTCAAAACCATGGTTTTGAATTGTTTGATTTAATTGATTTTTTTTTTAATTTTTAGAAAGTGCTTTTACCAAACTTTTGTTGAAAAAGCATCTTTTTATATGTTTCTATAAAACTATGGTTTTGAAAACCAAAAAAATTAAAAAATTCTAAAAATGCTTTTGGTAAATTCAATGCCTACTAACCTCACCTTGAATTGATTATATGAGACACATGCCTGACACAGAGATATGCTTATTTCTGAAACTTTTTGGTTGTTTCAATTTGTATGTGACATTTTGACTTCCACTTGTTATAGTAGTTTGCCTTGTATAAAAATAAATTTTATCATTCAGATATGTTTTAAGCAGACCCACATGGATAACTAGTTTTAATAATCAGTTGTAATATGATGGGTGTGAACTTTCCTGTGGTCCAATGGAGATTCTTGTGTCAGCTCTGCGCCACTTTCAAAATCTGAATCTGAGGCAAACTTTTAAACCTAATTTATGCATTTCATTTCTTGTACTAAAATTGTGTGATGGTTTTTTCCCCATTTCTTACTGACAGTTTTGGTTTTTTTCCCATTTCCCACTGACAGTTTTTCTTCGTCTGAATTTATTTAGTATACATTTTTCTCTCTTAATCTATTCATCATTTAATTATTTGTAATCTTTCCTTTTGCTTGGCATATGGCATCTTGTCAAATTTTGCAAATTTGATGTTAGCTCTTATTTGGTGTTTCTTTAAGTGCATCTGTAATAATAAAGAGCATGACTATAAAAGAGTTAGCTATTGATTTGTCATTATTTCTCTATTTTGCCACATGAAAGGCTCTCATCTTAGGGTTTCCTCCTGCTTGCTATTGCCTGCCATTCAGCTTGGTGTGGGGATCAGCAATCCAACATGGCTTTCTCTACCTTTTTTTATTGGTAGCTGTGCTGGTCTTGTGGATTGGTCTCTGACAAGCAATTTTTTAGGGCTTTTCAGGTGATTTCTTTTTTTGTCCATAAATAATCATATTTCACTAGATCTCATGTCACTGTTATTATATCTGGAAGATACACAAAGAAGCACTTGGTCCATTCCACATGATGTCTTTGTTTTGATTAATATTAACATACTGTTCTTATGACTAATGCCTGTTTATAATGATCTTGAAGGTGGTGGAGGCCTCTTCAGCTCTATGCAAGTTTTAACATAATCCTGCTTTATCTCTATCAGCTTCCTGTAGAAGTCCCCAGTTTGTTTCACTGGATAGCTGATTTTATTGGTCTGTTCAAAATATCTAGAAAGACAGAGTGGCCTGAAATTTGTTCTGGTGTTTCTCTTGTACTATTTTACATCATGGTATGTATGCCTTAGTGTTCAGCTACTTACATTCATGTTAGTATGAGTATGCCTATGGTTGGTGTATTTTGTTTTAAAGGAAGATGCCCTCTAATGCCTGTGGTTGGTGTTTTTCTTTTGCCTCCTTAAATGAGGGCTTTCGAATAGCAAGTAGATATTATGCTATTCCTCTCTGGTGGCGCTTTTTCTTTTACAGGATGAATGTACTCCATAAAAGGACTTTCAAATGGTAGTTGGGATCTTTCTCTTGATTATCCTCCCTCTATGAGATCTAATGGCAAATTTGGTTAGCGAATCATTTTTTTGGATATTTGATGTTTTGGGGATTATCTCTCCAAATTAAGGAGGCGTTTGGTTCATGGAATGGAATAAAATAGCTATTCCATGGCACTAGGAATAGCTATTCTTTACATATTGTAAAGAATTGATATTCCATGAAATTAGAGAATTACAATCTTATGGAATGAACTAAATAAAAAATATCAATTTTATATGCAATAGCTATTTTATTTTTTATCTAATTACTCCTTAGAAATAACTATTCCATTTCATTTCATGAACTCTAAATGTTTTCTTCACTGTTGGCAAGTCAAATGCTTGCTTAACAATTGAATAATTCATCTCTAATCATTTAATAACATCTTTATTTGTGATTTGAAATAAGAAGTTTATAAGTAATTTGAGGTGTAAAATGCTTGTCCATATGATATTTATTCTTCAAATTGTTAAAATGCTATTATGTTCTTCTCTCAAGGTTATTTAAAGGAATTGATTTTTAAACCCTTTTTTTCTCCCTACTGTAGCTATCGTTTGTTAAGTGCGATTTGGAGGAAATGGATTTTATAATGTCTACTAGAGAAAGCAGTTTGACAGAGCAACTTCTCCCTTTGAGACATTCATTCTTTATTCGTGAATCTAGGTAAGACTTGGAACATTCACTGATCTGGTTGACAGAGCAACTTATCACTCTTAAACAACTCGTCATTTTCTCTCAATATTCTTACTATTTATACACCATATTGCAAGTTCTAATTTCCACTTCTCAAATGGAACATTATTGCCACTTATTGTGTTAAGACTTGCTTCTGTGTATGCTTATGAGTTGACCAATTGCTAACCTACTCATATATTATGAGTTGAGTATTTAACTAGATGTAAATAACTTCTCTTTTTCATTTTTCTTGCTACTGAACACCTCAAATAACTTGCAGATCTGGTGTCAGGCATACCAATGTTTTATTAAGGCGAGCAGTTTTCCGCACCTTTAGTATCAACTTTTTCACGTATGGTTTCCCGGTACATATTCATAAACTAAATGTTATCACCTTCTTTGTAGACCAATCTATCTCATTATTATGATGTAATTATTGGACGAAAGAAAAGGAGCCACAACTGTTTCTGCAGTTTTCTTCAATAAAGAAAAATGCACTGAATTACTAATTATGAAACATTAGAGCAAGTTCTTTGTATGCTGTTGTCTTCAGCTATACATATAATCTTATGCGTGAAATTTTTTTACTCATTTCCTTCTCTTTGTTCTCCTATTTTGGCAATAATTTTGTTATATAAATGTGTTGTGAAGTTCTGGATGTTAATGATTGTCATTCTTATTCAAATTTGTATATATTAAATTGTTTTCCTTGTGGTACTCCATCTGATAGGTCTCCTTGTTCGCACTTTGCTACTGGAGTTTCCATTTTTCCAGCATATGCGCATTTGGGTTGCTTGCATATGTAGGCTACATTATTTATGCCTTCCCTTCTGTATTCCGTATGCACCGGTTAAATGGGCTGCTGCTTGTCTTCATTCTCTTTTGGGCAGTTGGCACTTATATCTTCAATGTAGCTTTTTCACTCTTGACCAGGAAGCTTGGAAAGGTATTCCTCTCTTCCAACATTATTGCTGTTTATTGTGACAACTTGGTTGGCTTAAAGTTGTTTCTTGGGTTTCCATGCAGGATATGAAAATTTGGGAGATGATTGGGTTGTGGCATTATCCCATTCCTGGATTCTTCTTGCTTGCACAATTTTTTCTAGGCATTTTGGTTGCTTTGGGTAATCTTGTGAATAACTGTGTTTTTCTCTATGTGTCTGATGGGAGCAATCAACTTCCAAATGAGAACTCCACTGTAGAAGGTAATGGAATGCACTTCTAACAGTAACCAACTAATTACAATAAATATTACATGATTAATTTGTTCTGCTCATACATAGATGTTGTGTTTCTTATTGTTATGCTAGTAACTATCAATATTCCATCTTGCTATCTAGAAGGGGATGTGCAAAATTGATTCTCCACCTGTTCTTCTTAGGATAAGTTTAACTTCCGCATTGCTCTGTGATCCAGTCAGCTTCTCTTATCGATTTCATTGATATGTGGTCTTTGTATCATAAAATTTGTTTATCTTATGCCCCAAGGTGCAAACTTGCACTTATATGTTACATTTGGTATACCAATTAGCTCAATAAATTTAAAAAGAAATTTACTCCTTATTCTATGTTCATTCTTAATGTATCCAGATGTTTAAGGATGCAATTTTTGATTTTTGGTACTATATCCTAATGTTTGAATTCTCATTGTTGATTTGCTTTTCATGTTTCATCTGTGAAATCACTAATACACAAATCAATTTAATACAATTCTTTTCAGTTCAAACATTCTTTGCTTTAGAATGGTTTCATACTTCTCATACATTTCAGTTTATAAGCTATGTATATTAACTTATATGAATAACACTTCATCTATGTAATCTACATAATGTTCTTTCATTACAGTGGAAGAAGATACCAAGGTGTTGATTGTGGCCACTGTTGCATGGGGACTGCGAAAATGTTCTCGCGCTATTATGCTGGCAATTATTTTCCTCATTGCTATGAAACCTGGTTTCATCCATGCTTTTTATAGTGAGTTTTATAAAAGAAAAATCTCTACAAGTTTACTCTGAATTCATTATCTTGAGACTTCTTTTCATAGTTCAAGCATGCATGTGAGCAACTGAGCATGCGGCAATTTTTCATGTGTTAGTCCAATTTTGCTAATTGGTGTTTTGTTCTGGCCTATGCTTCAGTGATATTTTTCTTGATATATCTTTTGAGCCACGACATCAGCAAAAAGATACGCCAATCCATGATTCTTCTATGTGAAGCTCATTTTGCACTGTTGTACATTCTTCAGATTGATTTGATCTCTCACACTTTAGAGCAATCAGGCTCTTCAACTATGGAAGTTTTACTGCAGTTAGGTAGGTATTTGTTAAATGGTTCAATTCTCAATGGACATGAGCATATGTGTTTAACTATTTTTGTTTGCAGGTGCTGGTATAAAAGTTTTATGTTAGTTATCAAAGCCTGACCAGCTAAGAAAAACAATTACAAAAGAAATTTTTTTTGTTGGAGTTGGTGCAGGTCTCCTTAAACAAGATAGTTCCTGGGATTTCTTGGAAATAGCTTTGCTTGCATGCTTCTGTGCCATTCATAACCATGGTTTTGAGATGTTATTTTCATTCTCAGCAATTGTACAGCATACACCAAGCCCTCCAGTTGGATTTAGCATCTTGAAAGCAGGTCTGAACAAATCAGTCCTATTGTCAGTGTATGCCTCCTCAACTGCCAATTACAGACATGATAATCATTCTTATGGTATATAAATTCATCTTTAGCTCATTTACCTTTTCTAGATTACGTTGTAATTTTGATTACATTATTCAGGAGGTCCGTCTCCTTTCATCTCTAAACACTATAGCTTAAATAGAGGATTTTACATGACCGCCCTTGAAACTATTGACTTTACTTGTAAGATGCAAACTTCTTAGGGTAATTGCATATAGAATTATAAGCCTTGAAATGAATTTTTGGTTATGGATCAAGATGCATGATCCATCATAATATGTGAGTCTGTCTTTTAACCTTAATCAAATTTCAATCATAATCACATTGTTTGTCCATCCTTCTGTCAGGTGCTGAACCTTTTACTTTGAAATTTAGAAAACTTATAATTGTCTTTTCTGTTTTCAGAGAGCAGGATAGCTGCTTTTCTCGGTACAGTTGGGCAGAAGTTTCTATCTATGTATCGATCATGTGGAACCTACATCGCTTTTCTAACTATTCTTATTGCAGTATGCCTGGTAACACCCAA
The DNA here is from genome assembly GCA_948193215.1 of Bocquillonia castaneifolia. Lineage (NCBI taxonomy): Eukaryota > Viridiplantae > Streptophyta > Magnoliopsida > Malpighiales > Euphorbiaceae > Bocquillonia > Bocquillonia castaneifolia. The sequence goes on from CANYLF012225995.1 coordinate 10,771, forward strand.
TTACATATCATTTGGGTATATATTCCTGCTACTTGTGTGGATAATTGGAAGGCAACTTGTTGAGAAAACAAAAAGGCGTTTATGGTTCCCTTTAAAGGCATATGCAATCATGGTTTTTCTCTCCATCTATAGCTTGAGTAGTTTCCCCCACTTCGAGATGTGGCTGTCCAGGTTCATAGATCTGTATTTATATTTGGGCTACGACTCAAGGGCTTCATTGTTGCAAAATGTTTGGGAATCTCTGGCTATTTTGATAGTGATGCAACTTTATAGCTATGAGAGGAGACAGAGCAAGTATAACAGGTCCAGTGATCCTGATCCATTAGATTCTGGGGTATTTGGGTTCGTTAAGAGGTTTCTGATTTGGCACAGTCAGAAGATCTTGTTTATTGCATTATTCTATTCGTCTTTGTCTCCAGTCAGTGCATTTGGTTTTGTATATTTACTCGGCCTTGTCATCTGTTCAACTTTACCCAAAACTTCACGTATACCATCCAAAACGTTCCTTCTGTATACTGGACTTCTAGTAACGTCTGAGTATCTATTCCAGATGTGGGGTAGACAAGCTGGAATGTTTCCTGGGCAAAAGCACCATGAGCTTTCCCTTTTCTTGGGCTTCCGTGCATATGAGCCGGGTTTTTGGGGGATAGAGTCTGGATTGAGGGGTAAGGTGCTAGTAATTGCTGCCTGCACTCTTCAGTACAATGTCTTCCGTTGGTTGGGAAAGATGCCAAATACTGTTCCAGATAAAGGAAAGTGGGAAGAGCCTTGCCCATTGTTTGTCACTGATGAAAACGCTGTTACAAATGCTTCGGTAACCAATGATGAACATAAGGCACCGTTAGAGTATAATGTGCCATCCATAAGAAAAGGAATGGATACTGCTACTGGCACGTTCTCTTTCACATCTAGTCTTACACGAGCACCTAATAGTCTTTCAAATAAAATAGATAGTTCCGTAGGTGGTGGCACCAGAATATTTTCATTTGGATACATCTGGGGTAGCACCAAGGAGAGTCACAAGTGGAATAAGAAGAGGATTCGTGCATTGAAAAAGGAAAGAGTTGAAACACAGAAGGCTCTCTTAAAAATATATTTGAAGTTCTGGATAGAGAATATGTTTAACCTCTTTGGCCTTGAGATTAACATGATTGCATTGCTTCTGGCCAGCTTTACTTTGCTGAATGCCATCTCTATGCTATATATTGCGTTGCTTGCTGCTTGTATTCTTGCAAGTCGCCATATCATACAGAAGTTATGGCCAATAGTTGTGACCTTGTTTGCCTCCATTCTCATCCTGGAGTACTTTGCTATCTGGAAGAGCATCTTTCCTTTCAATCAGCATGTCCCAAGTGAGACTGATATATCTTGTCACGACTGCTGGAACAGCTCAGCTCTATATTTCCAGTATTGCAAGAACTGTTGGCTGGGTATTCACACTCTTGACCCTTTATACTTGTTTCTTAAGAAATCATGAAGATAGTCAAATGTATTTGTTGCTTAGTGGCAGCTCTCTCTCTATAATCAGATCAATACTCAGTCTATGATTCTGATATGTAATTGTTTTTCCCCATGCTCCCTTGTATCATGGTAGCCAGAAACTAATATGTAGGCCATGTTTGCTGTAGGATTTATTGTGGATGATTCGCGCATGCTTGCCAACTATTTTGTGGTCTTTATGCTGGCCTGTTTCAAACTCCGTGCTGATCGTTTGTCCAGTTTCTCAGCCCCATCAACACACCGCCAAATGATGTCTCAACGTAGAAATACATTTGTTTGGAAGGATCTTTCTTTTGAAACTAAAAGCATGTGGACTTTTCTTGACTACTTGAGACTTTACTGCTATTGTCATCTGCTGGATCTTGTGCTTTGCTTGATATTGATTACTGGAACCCTGGAATACGACATTCTGCACCTCGGTTATCTTGCATTTGCTCTTGTTTTTTTTCGGATGAGACTTGTGATACTGAAGAAGAAGAACAAGATATTCAGACTCTTGCGCATATACAACTTCGCTGTTATAGTTCTATCTCTTGCCTATCAATCTCCTTTTGTGGGTGTATTTAGTTCTGGGAAGGGGGAGAGAATTGGTTACATATATGAGATGATTGGATTCTATAAATATGACTATGGATTTCGAATTACTGCAAGATCTGCACTTGTTGAGATTGTCATGTTTATGCTGGTGTCACTGCAGTCCTATATGTTCTCCTCCAGTGAATTTGATTATGTATCACGATATCTTGAAGCAGAGCAAATTGGAGCCATTGTGCATGAGCAAGAGAAGAAAGCTGCATGGAAAACTGCACAGTTACAACATATTCGTGAATCTGAAGAGAACAAACGCCAGCGTAACTTGCAAGTCGAAAAGATGAAGTCTGAGATGCTCAACTTGCAAATTCAGCTTCACGGCATTAACTCAACTGCTAATTATAACGACACTTCCCCTGACAAAGAAGGCCTAAGGAAAAGGAGAAGTACTTCTCTCACTTCTGAAGGGGTTTCTATGAGCCCTGAGAAAGATGAAGGAACCCTCAGGAAACAGGAGCAGATGATTAATGAGAATTCAGAATTTTCTTTTGAAGGGAATGAATCTCCGCCTAGTTTGAATGCAGAAAGTTTAGAAAGAGAAGCATCCCCAAAGTATTTTTCAGAGTCTGCTATTTGCGAGATCACTGAGATAAGACAGGAATCAGCTGATAGCATACAGTTTGATTCTGGAAAAAAAGGGAGGGTCCAATCAAAGGAAAATGCATTGAAATCTGCAGTGCAGCTGCTAGAAGATGGTGTTTCCCAGGTGCAGTCAATTGGAAATCAAGCAGTAAACAACCTGGTGAGCTTCTTAAACATTCCAGAAGATTCAGATACCAGCGAGCACTTCTCATCTGAGAATGGATTATATGATGAGATGGAGAGCCAGAAAAACAAGCATGCAAATTTGGACCGTTCATGTTCTCTGCAGTCTGATGTGAGTTCTGATGCTACGAGTCTGCAGATAGGAAGGATCTTCCGACATATATGGTCTCAAATGATGTCTAACATCAATGTTGTGTGTTATTGCTGCTTTATTATTGTATTTCTATGGAACTTTAGTTTGCTCTCTATGGTGTATCTTGCTGCACTTTTCTTATATGCTTTATGTGTAAACACTGGTCCAAGTTACATCTTCTGGGTCATCATGCTGATTTACACTGAAGTGTACATTCTGCTTCAGTATCTCTACCAAATTATCATTCAACACTTGGGGTTGAGAATTGATCCAGTTCTCCTCTGTGACTTGGGATTTCCTGCACATAAAATCAGCTCATCCTTTGTCATCAGTTCATTGCCTTTATTCCTTGTCTACTTATTTACCCTCCTACAGAGCTCAATAACTGCAAAAGATGGTGAGTGGAAGCCATCTACAGACAGCAAATTTGGTAGGAGAAGTTCTCTGCATGGAGAAGAAGAGGTCATTACGAATTATAGTTGGAGCAAAAAGGCAGAGGAATTGCTGCATGTTATTATAAGCATGGTAAAGTTGGGGATCAGAAGCATCTTTAGGTACTGGGAATCACTGACACAGGGAGCAGAGTCTCCTCCATATTTTGTCCAGGTTTCAATGGATGTGCACTTGTGGCCCGAGGATGGAATTCAGCCTGAGAGAATTGAATCTGGGATAAACCAATTGCTAAAACTTGTTCATGATGAGAGATGCAAAGAGAAGAGTCATTGTCCTTTCGCTAGTAGGATTCATGTCCAGAGCATTGAAACAAGTGAAGAAAACCAAAACATGGCATTAGTTGTTTTTGAGGTGGTATATGCATCCCCTTTGACGAGCTGTGCATCAGCTGAATGGTACAAGTCACTAACACCAGCAGCTGATGTAGCGAAAGAGATTCTTAAAGCAAAAGATGATGGGCTTGTTGAAGAAACTGGGTTTCCATATCCTATTGTCTCTGTCATTGGGGGAGGCAAAAGAGAAATTGATCTCTATGCCTATATATTCGGTGCAGATCTGAGTGTGTTCTTCTTAGTTGCAATGTTCTACCAATCCGTCATTAAGCATAGAAGTGAATTTCTAGATGTTTATCAGCTTGAAGATCAATTTCCAATAGAGTTTGTGTTTATCTTAATGGTATGTGTTTTTATCACTCAATAGTTTTTTATTTTACTGTGTGCTGTAGTTTAAATTAGATCAATCCCAAAATAATGACCGAGCACAGATAATAAGAGAGAAATGACTAAGCTACACAGATTATTTAATATTACCATGTCATGAGACCATGTCCTCAACTAGCAAGTATGGGAAATATAACATTTTTTTGGGTTCAAATCTAATCTTCAAAGCCTTGTCTCAGATTTTTGGTGCTTCTCTTGATACTTTAAACCAGATTTTGTGCGCTTCAAATGACCCAAGTCAATTTCCCACAATGATAGCTTCTTTTAATTTCACATAGAGTGTGAGAGAACTATAGTTATATAATTCTTAGAAAACTTAAGAGTTTTATTTTTCTTTGGCTTGCTAAATTGTAGTAGCATGATTTAGGTAAGTTCAAGTTCATGTGACGTTCCTATTTTATCTTGGTTTCTAATTGTCTTTAACTGTTTTCTGCATGCAGGTTATCTTTTTCTTAATCGTTCTTGATCGTATAATCTATCTCTGTTCATTTGCCACTGGAAAGGTCATCTTTTACATTTTCAATCTCATCCTCTTCACATATTCGGTCACAGTGTTTGCTTGGCAGTTGGAACCTTCCCAAGAACATGCTTCAGGGGTAGCACTCCGTGCTATATTTCTTGCAAAGGCGGTCTCTCTAGCATTGCAGGCAATACAAATTCGCTATGGGATTCCTAATAAGAGCACATTGTATCGACAGTTTCTGACTAGCAAAGTGTCGCGTATTAATTATTTGGGCTATAGACTTTATCGTGCTCTACCATTCCTTTATGAATTGCGATGTGTGCTGGACTGGTCATGCACAACCACATCTTTGACTATGTACGACTGGCTGAAGGTAATTTTTGCAGCATCAGCTATCCTGCTTTCCATAAACTGGCAAAGGCACAACTATCTCTCTCACCCGAATATCATAACGATCATTATGCATGTTTTATCATTGTTGTCACTGATTGGTAAAGCACAAATATTTCTCTCCTCTGAACATCATTACATTCTTGTACATGTTTTATCATTGATGTTGCTGCTATTGGCCTTTGTGGTTCTGCCTTTTACCCCTTGAGAAAATAGATTCATTAGAAGGCAAAACCTCTCAACGTCTGTTGCTGTGGAGGTTCTTTAATCTGTTTGCCACTTGAAAGATGTGCTTTTCAAAAACTTATCAAAAATTTGCTGTTTGAATTTATGAATTCCATTTCACCTTGATATGGAGTCTCTCTTCTTCTCTTGATATTGTAAGAAGTTACATCCGCTATCATTCTTGCTTGACTTGATCATTTTCCTATGTGCTTTCTAATTAATTTTCATTGATCGATTCTCATCTCATCTCAGAATTTATTCTCATTGGCTTCACTTCACCTATTGTGAACTTAATTGAGAACTGCTAAATTTCCTCTTTTTGTAGCTGGAGGATATACATGCTAGCCTATACCTTGTTAAATGTGATAATGTCTTGAATAGAGCTACACACAAAGCAGGAGAGAGACAGACAAAATGGACCAAATGTTGCAATGGGATATGCCTGTTCTTCATATTAATCTGTGTTATTTGGGCTCCTATGCTGGTAAGAAACGTGTAATACATAATTAATTTCCAATTTGCTACATTTACCTTGATGAAATTTTTGAATGGTTATAAACAGTAAGTAGTTTTTTTGTTGATGCTGTTGTTATCTGGAAAAACAAAAAATAGAAAGGCTTTTACTATCTATATTTACGTGTTCTTATATATTCTTGAATATTTAAAAAATACAAGTACAAATTTTATAAAAAAAAGCCATATTGCCTCTTATGTTCCATGAAATGTTTTATTGCTGCTTGCAGATCTACAGCAGTGGCAACCCAACAAATATTGCAAACCCTATTAAAGATGCAAGTGTCCAGCTTGATATCAAGACAATAGGTGGAAGGTTAACATTGTACCAAACTACTCTTTGTGAAAAAATCCCATGGGATAAAGTCAACTCTGAAGTTGATCTGGATCCAAATCATTATTTGGATCTGTATAATAAGAACGATATTCAACTGATTTGCTGCCAATCAGATGCAAGCATGTTGTGGCTTGTCCCTGATGTGGTTCAGAGGAGATTTATCCAGTCCCTTGACTGGGATCTGGATATGGATCTTATTTTTATATGGGTACTAACCAGAGAGAGGCCAAAGGGCAAAGAAGTTGTGAAATATGAAAAACCTGTTGATCCTATGGATCTTCCAAAACAATCAGACATCCAGAAAGTTCTTAATGGGTCTACAAACAGCTTTAGGATGCATAATCTTTATCCAAGATACTTGCGTGTTACTGGTTCTGGTGATGTCAGGGCTTTGGAGCAAGAGGTATCCTACGCTTCTATATGCTTTTTTTCCCTCATTCACTCAGAAGCTACAACTTATCTCAGTACTTGTGCATCTGTTTGTGTGCAAGATGAATTTATTTTTACTATTTCATTATCATTCATTCATGGGCCTGTTTTTTTTATTGCAGTCTATCTAACACTCGGTTTCTTTTTTGTGAATGACAATGTATAAATGCCATCTCAGGCCATTAGTTTCTCACTAGTTGATAAATTTATTTATGATATTTAATTGGTACGCTATGGTTGGTATAGCTAGTGTGTGAGGCTTCTCGAGAGAAGTAGATGCTTGGGGCCTTATTTGACTTGCAATCAGGCATTTTTGTTCTTTGAATTCGTGATATCTAGTTACAACATAATTATACCTGTGATTGTCCTTGAAGGGTAGGTTAAACATTGTAGGATAAAGAGTACTTTTTCTAGGTGTGATTTTTCTCGTCTTTTCCTTTCTTGAAGACCTTAGTAAAACATCAGCATTTGCAGGTAAGTGCAGTGAATGCAGATCTCATAATGAATCGTGCAGATTTTAATTGGTGGTCATTTCATGATATTAACTCATCTGATGTGGGAGGTTGTGGAGGTCTGGCAGGACCAACAGCCATCATAATGTCAGAGGAAACTCCACCACGTAAGTTTCCAGAGCAGTTTGCCATAGATGTGATAAATTGGTAGAATAAATTTTATTTTTTGATGATGTTCTCTGAAATTGCTGTTGCAGAGGGTATTCTAGGAGACACAATCAGCAAGTTCAGTATCTGGGGCCTCTATATAACTTTTGTGCTTGCCGTGGGCCGTTTCATCAGACTTCAATGCTCAGACTTGAGAATGAGAATACCATATGAAAATTTACCTTCATGCGACAGGTAAGACATCTTCATTTGGGCCTTCTATCTTATGATTTTCTTTCAGGTAAATTATGCCGCAACAAAATACACCGACAAATTTCTGCATCTTACCCCATAAATGAAAACTTTACCATATGAAAATTTCTACATCTCATAATGAACGGTGCCTTGTTGGGGAATATGTAAATCATAAGCTTTAGCTAAGCACAACCTTACCTTATTGCGATGCCAGGGCTAAACTCTCCAGTTTGTACTAACAAATTCTATTGCACAATGTAGGTTGATAGCCATCTGTGAGGATATATATGCTGCAAGAGCAGAAGGTGAGCTTGGAGTTGAAGAGGTCCTTTACTGGACACTTGTAAAGATCTACAGATCGCCACACATGCTGCTTGAATACACTAAACTAGACTAGTTGCAAGATCAAGCATTAGATTTGACTAGCTACAGTGAAAGGCATACATGTATGTAACATGCATGGCTGTTCCTTTTTGAGGCCTTGAGAAACCACGGAACTTTGATCACATGGTTTTCTGCAGAGGATCCCATCTTTTGTTTTCGGTGGATTCTGCATGCAGATTTGCCATTCAATTCTCATGAAATGCCGAGCCAATGAATCAAAAATTCTTTCACCTCTGGGGCAATGAAGGCGTGACTAACAGCTGAGGACCATGATGATTCAAACATATGACTGCCTTTTCGCTATGCGTTGTACATAAAGATTCTTGGTTACATTAGTTGTACAGATGTTTTTCATGATAATCCAGAAAAGGGCATATATACATCCTTATTTTCAATGAAATGAAGTCTTTTATTATAGAGGACATGCACAGCAAATGCTAATTCTTGATCATGTTTTCCTCAGTTCCCCTTTTTTCTATTATTTTTAGAATTTTGTTAACTTTTTATTTTAGAATTGTCTACTGACCATCAATAGTGGAGCCTTTTAAAATTTAAGGTCTTTCTAAATTCTAACACTTACTCCACCTAGTGTGTTTCAGGTAGAATAAAGGGCTTAGATAATATGTACAAAATTCTCCCCAAAATATTGCCTGTTATTCCTGTAATTTTTATTGCGACATTGGGGATAACTCATTGTTTTGCACCTTTGGGGCTAAAAAAAAGGCTCCTTCAGACAGTATGGCAGAAGGATCAAGACAGTTACATGCACATGAACTCATATTCATCTTCTGCATTTTAAGATCCAAGAATAAAAACGCCAAGCTTTATCTTTATAGTGAAGGCATACTGAGAGTCCAGTATGATCACTTTCTAACGCAGGCTGATCGGTATAAAAAAAAAAAAAAAAGATGTTGCTCTATCAGAGATTCGCACCTAAGGGATAGAAGAATAAATTGTTTACACCACAAAATCGCACCTAAGGGATAGAAGAATAAATTGTTCACCACAAAAGCATAGTTATAATTCCTTCACTGTTAGTTCTCATTCATTTGTCTCCTTGGAGACAAAGCTTAAGAAATACCAAATAGTATATCCAACATTTAGTAAAACAGTCAATACGATCAACTGGTAGCATGCAGCAACCTATCTGTCAAATAAATGCTATTCTTACAACTATTCCATTGTTCTACCATTGTCTACAAAACGTATCGGCTCAACAAAAATCCTCAAAATGAAGTAAAAATGATCAGAAAATCTTCATCTCAGACCGACTTTGTAAAATACAACACCAAGTCACAAGTAACAGCTTAGCAAAATACCAGTTCTATCTCAAGCTGCATCCTTTGACACCTTGCTTTTTTTATTGCTACCACTACTAATAGCCTTCCTCACATCATCTGGGATAGTTTCTTCCATTACCTTTGGAGAAGTGAAATTGAATTCCTCAATAGACACACCTTTGTATTTTGGATTTGCATCCAAAAATGCTGCAATTTCATTTCTTGTTCGAAGTTTCTTTCCTGTAGGAGTGATATAGTAAGCATCCATCTTTGAATAATCTCGTCTGAGTACCAAGCTTCTCTTAAAACCTTCAGGTGTCTTTGGGATCCCAGGTTTGTCAATGACCCATGTTCGAGTTGCATTGCACTCAATGTCAGCAGGATCATCACAGGACACACCAGGTGTTCGGTCGCAGACGAAGGGATTCTCCAAGATTTTGCTTCTAATTTCCTCATACTTGTCTTGAGATTGAATCACTCTCCATTTCATGCATTTTTCACACTGTGCAGCATATGTATCAACTGAGCGCACCGGCCCCCGTGAATTCTGTCATCACAATATTAGAAAATTTAATTTAATCTCTCTTTCTTTTACATTCTACGAATATTTGATAGGATAAAACTTACTAGCAATCATTTGAAGGAAAAGAACTGCTGCCTATACAAATTTAAGATTTCAAACAGATGCCATGTGTGAATTGAATCCAAAAGAAAAACTGTCGCAATCTGATACCCAAAAGTCCATGCCTAAAAGAGAATACGATTGAAATTACAGTAGAAAACACATCACTATGGAAAAATGGCCAGGTATAATCACATGTTGTTGCACTATATTAATCCTGATATTCTTCAGAGATGATAATAAACTGTTGAAGTGACAGTGACTAGGGGTGGCAATTCATATCAGCAATTGTGGTTCACTTTGTACAAAGACGTAGGAAAAAATAGATAGGATATTCATTTCCAAACTATTAATTCAAGGAATGACATACTATATCATAATGCAATTTCTACCGTCATCACACTTATCCTATAACACAAAAATCAAATCGAAAGAATGAAGTTCAAAATGAAAAATCTTAATATAGGGCTCCATATCATGAACAACTAAACAAGTAGAGCCTCTTTCAGCACAAGTTGTAAAAATGATCCTCGAGAATAGAAAGGAATTTCTCATTCAGCTATACAAATCTCTAAAACACTGAAATTAAGAAGCTCTTTGAACAACCAAAATAAATACAACACGATTTTTCTTAAAAAAAAAAAAAATAGGACACAATCATAAATTAAAAAACCAAAGATCTAACAATAAAATATTTGTGTAGGAAAATTAATAAATAAATAAGTTATTCGTAAAAGTTCCCTCAACGTTTTCATAGAGTTTCCAACAATTAAAGTTTCTATAGAGGTGCCTGGAACGGAAACGTGCAACCAAGAAATGAAATGAAACAAATCTTCAAGGTCGGTTCACAATTACCATAACTACACAAGGTAGCAACAGCGAGCCCTAGCTCCATATCAATCAAATTACAGCTAATATAAATTCAAGATCTAAAACCTAATTTCAGAAAAGATCATAAATTTCAATTAAAAAAAGAAACCCACAAACCCAGACTACTAAAAAAAAAAAGAGAGTTCCAACCTTTTCTTGTTATTATTGCATGCATCCAAAGAAACAAAAAAGCCTAATCTTTGAGATGTAAAAAAATTAAAATAAAAATAAAACAAAAAATCATTAGAAATAAAAAGTAGTAACTAAATTAGGGTTTCGGTATTGACCTTCGAGTTCGAGTTCGACGTCGTTTTAGGAGTTTCTTGGCTGTCTTGTTTTGTTGCCATCTCTCACTCTTCTTTCTTTCTCTCTTTCTTTCTTTCGTTCTGTTTAGATTTTTGTTTTGCTTAAATTAAATAAAAATAATAAAAATAAAACTAAAAACAAAAACTTGGACACATAACACAATACTACTAGCTTTGTTAAAAGTTCCAGTTGTTCGCTTATTAGAGTAATGATACCGTCACCAACTATGCAGCACTATTTCTGTCACTGGCTTCATGGATGTTAGACACGTGGAAATACATCGAGAATCAAATGTAGGTCCCACGCGGAATCTGAGTTCTCCTGCATGCTTCTTACGTGTACGTCTGATAAAAGGGCAAAAGGAAAAGGTTTTTTGAAACGGACGGCACTGATAGGTTTGGGATTGGGGATTCAGTGGGACCCACTGGAAGGTGAGGTAAGGTTATAAACGATGGGTCTGGTTGGTGAAAGTGGGGCCCTTAGATTCCTTTTGGCCGTTGTTCAATTTACAGATAAGATCAACGACTGGGATTCTCTCCAAATTTTTTTCCTTTCTTATTGGATAGTCAATTTGTGATCAACATTAATTGCTATTAAAAGCTAATGGTAATTTTTTCAATTGTTAATTTTCTTTACCGTTGTGATGATTTTAAGAAATTGTGCGACTTGTTCTTGTTGGGTTGAGGACCGCGGTTCAAATCAGACTCAACATGATCATAAAAAAATATAAATCAAATTGAATTCTATTTGGTTCATAAATTGAAATTGGACAGAATTAAATAGTTTGATTTATTTAAATTCACTTTGATAGGTTTATTCTTGATCTTCTATTTAAAATTTTAATTATTATATATATTTATCTATTATATTTTTATATGTTATTAAAAATATATAAAAATAAATAAAATTCAATTTTTATGTCAATTCCATTTATCAACATGTAAGATTGAACCAAATCCAATACTTGAATTTATATGCTTTTCCATACTGAATCGAACCAATTTATATGTTTAAAGATTTTTCTTTATCACCAAAACTATAGTCTTGGATGTTTACTAAATGAGCCATGTATTCTGTGTTTTCTTTATCTATAGTTTGTTTTTAAATGGTTAAGCCTATTTCTAATTTAGTACCATATATGAAATTAGGGTGAGAGTATAATGTAATATCATGTATTTTAAATTTTATTACTCTATAGAATCCAATAACTTTTGTAAATTTAATAACTTTTTCCTTTTTGTCATTTATATATTCATCTTTTATTGTTACATATTCACCTTTCAATATATAATTGACACGTTTAATTAATTTATTCATTTTAAGATATCAAAATTTTTCATTATAAAATCCATGAACTATTTGCTAGAATTTTCATCACTCTTGCTCTATTAGTTTTATATTCGCTTTTTTTTTTTCCTAAAATAATTCCACATTCATTTGCTATTACAAAACTTCAACATGTTTTTTGATTACTTCTAGTTCATTTATATTTTCAACATTTGCAAATTATATATAAGACGATTATATAAAGTTTCAAGTGTTGATTTCACACCATTCACTTTAATTTTCGAAATAATGGTTAGTTTATTATATTTCTCTTTGAATATTTTTTCTATTTGTATTTAATCTTATAAAAATTATTTATCTTCAATTTATTATTTTCCAGTTTTTATTGTGAGTAAAGTATGTTGAATGTTTTAAGAGTAGATTTTAAAAATACCGATATGCTGCTTACTATGATGAGTTAGATGTAGTAATTTTAACTATAGATAATTTGCTTTATCTGGATTGTACATCAAAGCTCGCCTTTTTTTAATTATTGTTTTCCAGCGTTTTTATGAAAAATAGTGACACCATATATCAACATGACATGTTAATCCTTATGTCTCAATTTTTCAAAATTTTTATGGTTACTTTATACTTTTATTTACTTTTACTTTCTAAAAACATATCTAAGTGCAGTTATAATTTTAAATGTTTAAAATATAAAATTAATTATATATATGTGTGTCTATTAACAATCTTACTAGTTTTTTTCTCTCCTTTTCCACAAAATGATTCTTGTTAGCAATTTGATCCATCAATAGAAACATTTGCATTTATTGAAATTAAAAAAAAGTGCAATTTCATAGAATGACTTACGATAGATTTCATTGAAGGTGTATTATTGTTCTATTGAAGGTAAAATAATACTCTTAAAGTTTTAGCTTTTCACTATGTGTTCTTTTTTTATTTATCATTATATGTGAAATTATTTATCATATGTTTTTTAGGGTAAAAGGAATAAAAAGGTTGAAAGAAAGAAGTTACGACATTTGAGTCATCGAAATATTACCCTCGAAGGATATCTGAATGTTTACAAGTAAAATATAAGGTAAATTTTTAATAAATCGATTATATGATTTCACATTCAAATTTCATTTTTATTACTATTTTAAATTTCATCATTAACCTGTTAAATATATACAAATTTAATTTTAATAAATATTTTTAAAACCGCATTGAAGCTCGAACTAGTTAGAGGGTAGATTATATAGGTGAGTTGGTCCAACCGGTTTGAATCAATTTTTTTTAAAAAAAAACATAAAAAAAATAATAAAATCAATAGAGGTTTTAAATTTTTATTTTTAACTCTAATTTTCAGTTTATTAGTTTTACATTAATATTTTTATAAATTTTTAAAATTAAAAACATTACTCCTTTGTCCCATAATTTAGTTAGGTCTTCCATAATTTAGTTAGATCTTCTATTTTTATTTATTCTGAAATGTAATCCACTTTTCTATTTACAATAATTGTTAACATCCCAAACTGAATATCCCAATAGGGACACTTGTATAATTTATGAATTCAGAAATGTATGAATTAAACACGAGTAATTAATAGACACTGGAAAGCTAGATGAAGTTAAACTAAAAGACTAATATACCCCAAACTGGGGCATTAAATATCATCCATTTCTATTTAATATTTAATTTTCTATCATGCCCATATTTTCTTGAATTTTGAAGCAAACAATTAAAATTTGATTAACTATAATTACGTATAGCTTATTTACTAATATAAAGGAGTAAATTTTTTTTGCAATTTTTTTAGAGAAATTAAAGGAGTATATTATCATAACATATTATTTTAATTAATTTTATTAAATCATATAAAACTAGAAATAGGGCTATAATTATGGGATAGACATGGGACTTTTTTTTTGAACCCGGTTTATATTCAGTGACGGATCCAAAAAATAATGTTGGAAAATATTTTTCATACGATTTTTATTTTAGTAAAATTAATTTTTTATAATTAATTTTTTAATATATAAAATCAATTATTTAATATGTATCAATATTATTTTAGATGTATTGATAAATATAAAAGTTATAAATGTACAATTAAAATACTTAATCTAACTTATTGGCAACTGAATTTGTTACTTGTATTTGGACTAAAATATAAAATTTTATTATTAAAATAATAGTAGTTATCATTTTAATAAGATTTGTATGAAACAAATATAGACTTATATTAAAATAATATCAATTTTATGAAATAGAAATAAATGTTAAATAGATTTTCTTTTCAAATGGGAATGACTTTTAAGATAAAAATTAATTTATATAGAATGTCATAGATGTAAGAATAAATGAATGAAGAATTTTTTTTTAATAGGAAAAATTAAAAGATAAAAAATCAAAATTATGTTAAATGATACTCCCTCCTTTCCAAGATAGAAGACCCAATTCACTTTTCACACATATTAAGAAGGTATAAATGCATTTTATTTTTTCCTTATTTACCACTATCAATGAATGCCTTATAAATTGTGTTTAACAATAATAGAATGTTTTTTTAAAATTGTAAGGGGGTAAAAAAGGAAAATTAAGCTAAAAATGTCATTTAAAATTTAAATGAGACTTCTTAGATGGGACATGACTCATGAGAAAAAGTGAAACGGATCTTCTATATCTTGGGACAGAGGGAATATAAATAATAGAGGAAAGGATGTATTTATTGGTGTGGGAAATGACATGTTTATCAATGGGACATGATCTATTTTCAGTAGGAATAAGGATCTATTTATTAACGGGGGCAGACACATATTTATCAACGGGTAAAACTAAAATATCAAAGAGGTATATAGCGAAAATATACCACTATAAACATGTTTATATTAGTTCATCTGGTTATTCAGTCCAGATAAATCACACCAGTCCTGTGCGGTTTTTTTTACGTAGACCTATTTAAGTTAACGTTGTACTAGGCTAGTAGTCAATTTCTGATGTTTTCTGTCTGACTGGCCAGCCAATTCAGGTTTTAAAAATGAATGTTTATTCACTTGATACTAATTTCAACTCAATCAAGCTAATATATATGAAAAATAATTTATTTATTCGTTATGCACTGAATTTAGATGGTATGAAAAACTATACCAATACAAAAGAAAACAAAAGGAGGATTTACAATGTATGTAATAGCATTTAACAAGATTTTGGTGAAATTAATGTGCAGCTGATAGAAATTTGGTAAATTTAGTGTTTAATTGGCAAAAAATGAAGTTCTATACATATAATAGGTTTATAATAAAGTTGAATAATATAATAGATCAACCGTATAATTAAATTTAGCAATTAAATCATATATTGTGTCATTTCTAATAAAATCATTAATAATAATCAATTAGTACAACTTGGAATCAACAAATAAATTCAAATGTATTCATAAAAATGCATGTAAATTATAACATTAAAAATTCATTTTTCAGTAAAAATATTCATCGTGCTGGTGGAACAATTATACATGATACTTTGATTGCGTTTGACAGAGAGGTAAGAAATGCAATTCACTTGGTGACCATAGTGAACCCTAAACCTACTTTATTATCATAAGACAAATCTTTAAATGAGTATAATCTTTTGAATATTAGATCAAAACCCTTATTCATTTTCATAATAAAAGACAAAACAAAAAACTCTCATAAAGAGGGTATGACAAAGTTCAATTAAGGAAGATAAAAAAAAACCCATAATATTTCATAGAATATTAAAATAAAAAATAAAAATATATAGTAAAATATGTTTATTATTATTGAAAATGATAAACAGAAGATTAAATAAGATATAGCAAGGAGTGATGGCTATGGGGTGGTACTCTTCTGTTTAAAAAATCGATGTCTTTCCTCTTTCTAGCAAAATCTCAAGTCTTTTGTATCTTATTTGTATTAAAACTCGGCTCAATGGATTTCTTTCAGTCCCTACTTTTTAAAATGGGGTGCTCTTTTGGGAGTCGATCCACTACCTGTGCTTAAAGCACAACTTTCCATTCCAACTCAATCTTATTCAGTTGGAGATTCAATCATCCTTGAAGTGCTCCAGTGGTCAATGTAGAAAAATCGGCTAAGGTTCAATTTGCTTCAGTCGAAGTGATCGCTCTATTTCGGCAGTCTTCGAAGGCTGACGTTAATAGCAGGGGAATCGTCTACTATTTGAAAAAGAGTAAAATGACTCAAAATCCGAAGAGCTAATCCAAAATCACCTACTCGAATGATAAGCATAACTTTTATAACCGCTTTATCTGCCTGAAGTCGTGTAAACCATAAATGAATTAACAAATATGAAGTAAGACCTACTCCTTCCCATCCCAGAAATAATTGAAGAGAGTTATCTCCAGTCACCAACATTGGCATAAAAAAAAAGTAAAAATGGATAAATAACACATAAATTGAGGGCTGTTGCATATCCGTTGCAGAGAGTAAGATTGTGTAATATCCATACCCCAATTTTATTTTTTTTCTCATGAGTATGGCATGACATATTTAATAAAATATTTTTTTACGAGAAGTTTGTTGGTAGAATGTATTAGAGGAGTAAATAAAGGATAGTATGAGAAAAATGTTGGACGACATTTATTAAAAGTAAAATATTCTAATAAATATTTTAAGCATAAGGTGTATTTAAAATTAAGTAATGTGTGATAATTTATATGAGTGTAATTTATTAATAGTGGAAGTTATTAAAAGTCTACTTATATAGACAAACTAAATAATAAAAGATAAGATAAGAAAAGAAAAGAAAAGAAAGAAAAAAAAAAAGAAAAGAGAGTTACGGGAGAGAGAAAGAAAGGAAAAGAAGGAGAAGAAGAGAGGAAGAGAAGAAGAAGAAGAGGGCTGTTATCTCTTGATTGTAGGGGGATTAGAAGTGTTAAGAAGAGGATTAACATCATCAAGCTAGTTAGAACTCAATTTGGTAAGTTATTTCAATTTTTCTTGATTATTTTGAGTTAGGGTTCATGTAGGAAATTGGGGAAAACTTGATTTGAAGTTGTAATCGTGCAATTAGAAGATAATTAAGAATGGATTAGGTGTAATTTATAGAAATTATATGATTTGGGGTTTGATTTTTATGATTCCTTAAAATTGTATAATGCTGATTTTTGACCTTTGAATTTTAGTCTTGGTATTTTGCGTATATCTTGAGTTATATAAGTCTGATTTGAGCGAAATTGGTGTCCACGGAAAGGTTAAGAAGTGTTCTACAATCTGGAATTTTTTTTAGAATTTAATTAATCCATTTGATTGACTAATTAGTGGTAAACTTTTTATAGCTCGAATGATTCGAGCAATTTGAGTAGTTGTAGTAAAACAATCATAACTTTCTTTGTAGAAATGATTTTAAGGTGATTCTTGTTGCAAATGATCCTAAAATGATAGAGGTACAAATCTGGAAGAGATGAGACTTATATCATTTTTCTATAATTTTCAGTAAATTTTTAAAGTCAGTACATGTGTTTTACCCATATAGACAAGTATGTAGCCTCATTTTCATTCATAGCATAAATGCATTTTTAGAAAATATTTTGGAGTGTTTAAGTGCTTGGGGATATGTGTGAGAAGATTAATATGATTATATAGTTTGTTTATGAGTTATATATCTTGTTTAG
>CANYLF012226562.1:0-13828 GCA_948193215.1 Bocquillonia castaneifolia
AACAATTACTCTAAATGTACAGTCAAATCATGGCTTAGGGATATTGGGTCAAGGGTTGGTTGAGAGCAAAACTGGAATAGTAAGTAAATAGGAAGACATGGCTATAAAAATTACCAGATCCACTTTCGAATCAATGCCAAACCGTAAATAAGCAAAAGCAAAAAGGCGAATTGTTAGTTATTTACTTGTGCAAAAACAAAAAGGCAAATTGTTAGCAAAATAAACGTATGGGTAGAAAAATGGTCCATATTATCTGCCATTACAGCTGGTCCAAATCGTAAATTAGAAGAAAGTGAGTGTAATTTTTAATAAGTTTAATGGCAATTTAGAATGGCATTAGCGTAAATGGGTGGTTATACATGGTCTAGAACATAGGGCATTATTGCAAATAACCGGAAGCATGAGGCACTTTAAAACAGGAGTGAATGTAAGGGCATTTGTCCTCTCTCAAAATTACAAAGAATGTACAATGGCTGGCAGCGTAATTAAACGCAAAAAAAGCCCCAAAGCTGAGCACAGAGCATTTCACATTATATGCCACGTCATTCCTCAACAAAAAGAGTGCATATCACTATAGATGCAACAGTGATATTGCATCTCTTTTAAACTATTAGCAATAGATAGGTAGATAGATTTTTCAGTTGCATTCTATCGTAACTTTGTTTTTAACAAGGTAAAGTTTAAATAATCACCATTGGATCGTTAGATTCACTTTAATCTAGTGGTGATTAACAAAGTAAAAGTAAAAATAAAAAAAGTAATGGCAAGATAAAGTTATGGTAGAATTTACCGTTTTTTCTACAGTGACTTGGTTTTGTGCTTATTTTATTTTTACTTTGCATTTATTACCATTGGTTCATGTGTTGAAAATTATCCAATGATGATAAACGCAAAGTAAAAATAAAGTAAGTAAAAAAGAAAGTCACTATAGCTTTCATCGAAAAATATAGGTGAATTAGTTTAGTGTATTATACACTCATTCCTTGTATTTTTAATAGGTCAAATTGCCAAAAAAAAAAGATGGATTTTGAAGTTTTTTTTAAGTTATATCCGATTTTTTAAGATTTAATACCATATAACTTCTCCTTTATAATTTTTCTCAAAAATAGCATTCCGGTTGAAAATTGTAATATAAACTAATTTAAAACATATTATTATACCAACATTATTAAATTAATTAAAAAATTAACCAATATTTTTTTAATAATTGATGGACTCGACAGGACTGTGCTGGGTTGTGGCTTAGTTCGGTAAGTTTGTAGCGGTTGAGATAATGGTTGTGTCGGTCTTCTTGTCGGTCAAAGTAGTAGTTTATGTCGGCCCAAATGGGCTGTTGTTGTGTCAGTCCTCTTGAGTCAATCCTGCACAAAGAGAAAATGGTCGGACGGGACAAATGTCCCGGGTCTCACTCCGACGCTCAAGTCAGTTAAAGGTATTTAATGTAGTAATTAATGAGCTGGAAGTTGGAATCCTTTACCTGTAGAATCTTTGGGTATTTATAGGGTTCTTGTGTATGACGTGTCACCTTGGGGACTTGCCAGGTGTCTTAGCAAAGCTGTGGGAGTGTTTAGTGTGGTTTACTTTTAGGCTTTTGTTGGGCTCTTGGGCCTACTCTATCACTAGTCCACCCCATGAGAAAATGGTTCAGGTAGACATTTATGTCTTTAGGTGTGGTGATAAATGCGGGCAGGAGTGGACAAGTATTTAAAATTGGCATGAAAAGACGAGAATGGTGTTGATTCGAAGTGCTGGGTAGGGTTGGGCAGGGTAATTTTGATCTTATCGACATTCTTAAATACTCGAGAGGGAGTTTACATTTTTCTACCTTTGATATTTGCCTTAAGATTTGGTTTTTCTTTGTGGCGGAGAAATCTGTTTAATCGTTTCATTTTAACCGCCTTGTGCGTTGTTTTATGGCCCGTATCAAGCGTATGGCAAAGCCTGTGCGTCCTGCTCATATCGATCCTCCCAATTGGAATACTTTCCAGCTTAAAATAAATACTTGGGAGTGCCTCACTACTCCTACCGACTTGTAAAGCTGGCGTCGCGTTTACCACATTCCTGACGATTTTTTTTTGTCTTATCCCAGGCGTGTTGTTTCTGCTCTGGTGAGTTTTTGGCCGACAAAGATTATTTTTTATCATGAACAGCTTCAGTCTGGTTTGCGGTTTCCTCTTCCTTACATCATCTTATCTTTTTGCCAAGATTTATGTGTTCCTTTATCCCAAGTGTATCCAAAAACAATCTGTCTGTTATTAGCGCTCCAGGAACTTTTTTTGGAGCAGAAAGAGCTTCTAACTACTGACTACTGACCGTCTTCTGCACCATTATTATCCCACCCGTTGTGGTTCCAGCACTTTTTTTTTTTGTTAAAGCCCAGGCGTTTTTCTTTTGCCAGTTTAGAGGCTGACATTGGGGCCTCTTGGAGGGGGAGGTATGCTTACGTTGAGTATGACAATTTCAATGACCTGCCTAAGTAATGGAAAGCCACGCTCCCTGATCGTCGGGCTGACAGTCCTACACCTCATGAACTTGTGCTGTATGACAAGATTAAAGAGACTGTCTGGCAGAGAAAAAATTATGCCAAAGAGTTAATGAGGGCGCTAGTTCATCGAGAGGAGAGTGCATCAGGGTTTCTAGACAGCCCCGGCTTGCTTTAAATCAGGATCAGGTCCGTGTTGCACACCTACTTCATGATGGTGAAAAGATTTCTGACCCTTTCGATCTGGGCGTGGTGAAGGGTTTGATGCAGTATCCTCAATTTCAGTATTTTTGAGGGTCTATAGTTCCAGCCGGTGGTTCTTTGTCCAGTGATGTTCACCGTGCTGACAGCTCTTTGGATTGGCTTGATAGCTAGTTGTATGCTTCCAGTCGGAAGAAGTTACCTCGACCTTCTCCTTTGGCGAACAAACCTTCATCCAGTATCCTGAAAGAGAAGGTGATGGTTGTTGAAATTTCTGATGTTGTTGATCCTATGAGGATGGATCCGCCTCCTCCTGTCTCTATTAACCTACCTGAAATAATGGGTCCACCTCCTACTACTATTGTTGGGCCTGCTGTTGTGAGAGTTGCTAAAGCTAGCCCCTTTAGTCCTCCTGTCATTTCAATGATAACAGCTACTGCTAGGATGATTTCTGCTGGCCGTGCGCTCTCTGCCCAGACGAATCTTGAAAGGAAAAAGGCAACAGTGGCCAGTAGCTCTGGGAAAAGATTATCGCCTAAAGTGATGGGGGAGGATGAAGATGATTTTGCTCGGCTTCCTCTAGGTAGTAATTATTGGGACCCCTATGTCGGCGATCAGATGATGCACTTTATCTCACAATGTCGTGGTCTCAACTGTTGGTAAGAGGATTATACGTCCGACACTTTATGTTGGGGTATAATCAACCACAAACTGGAGGAGATTGAGGGTATTTTGATGCTGGATAGTTATCGCTGACGGTCCTGTCATAAATCCTTCGTGCTGGACGGGGAGAAAATTGAGCTCAGGAGGCAGCTGTCGGAACTTCAAACCCAGCTTCAAGCGGTGAATGCTGCTTTGCCTAGCCTTGAGAAAATCCAGGCTGAAAATGAGGAGCTGAAGAAATAGCTAGCTGCTTCTCAGCAAGAAGTGGAGGACTTGAACCGCCGTCTTGCTCCCATTGTTAACGGTTTAGGGGTGGCGGTGATTGATGAAGGTATTCGGCTGACTCAATTTACTGTTGAGGGTCCCCATGCTTCGCCGCTTCTGATAGAGCTTGCACACCTCCATCAAGAGACTGAAGATTACCGGGCTAAACTTGCCCGAGATAATGGAGAGCTGATAGCTGAGAGTTTGTCTTTATATGGCAAGCTGCTGAAAGATCTTTGTCGGGCTAAGTTTTCAGGAGGTGATTTTTCTTTCTTCTCAGAGGTAGATAAGCTGTCTGTAATCCAAGAATGTGGCGAGAGGATTGCAAGGCGGAATCAAGAAAAATAATTTCCATGTAACCATGTATATTTTGATGTATTAATTAATAAAACTTATTCATTTTTCCCTCTTTTTGCATTTTTGACTCTTGGGTTGTTCACGCCCTTTTACTTGCTTCCTTGACGTGGAGCAATTCTATCCTTGGGTTAGTAGTAAAGTATTTCCCCTCTGCATGTTCTCCCACTGCAGCATTAAATGCGGTGGGCGATTTTACTGTAATACCCTCTTGCTCCTTTGGGAACTGAAACGTTGGTATGGGTTTTTTGGGGCAGGGGAGTAGTATATATAGTGGCATTGCATTAGTAACTTTTCTTTACCTTTGTGATTTTTGATTTTGATTTTGATTTTGGAGTGATTTCTTTTGCCTCAACTAGAAGATCATTGCCTGTAATCATTCCTCTTATTTTCTGCGTTTGGTAAGTTGTAATGGCTGAGAGTGTGTCTAGGGGTTATTCTAGGTCGTCTAGTAGTGGTGGCAGTGGTGGTGGTCCCCCTGAGTCTTCACCAACTGAAAGAGCCACCAATCTTCAGGACTTAACTCTTGTTAGGCCTGTTGCTTCTGTTGCAAATGTCACGGCTACAGGAAGTGGTGTTCTGGCTGTTGGGACGGATGAAGCAAGTGGAACTGTGCCCTTGTAGACTACCAAGGAAGCGCCTGTGGCATCTCGACAACCCGATACTGATTTTGGGGTAGTTTCCATTGTGGACGAGGATATGGTTGTCAATGCCGGTCCTCCTATAGAGTCCTTTGCCCAGCATAGGAGCTGTATCAATGGGGCTGAGCTACAAATGCATGGGTGTTATTTTGGTGCCGGCTTTGAGCTATTCACTCTAAGTGATCGCTTTTCATACCTGGATACTTATGAGTCGGGGTTCGCAGTTGTGACGGTGGAACAATTGGAAGGTGGTCTTATGAGCCGGGGTTGGCAGTTGTGGCGGTGGAACAATTGAAAGGTGGTCTCCGCTTTCCCCTGGACCAAATTTTCATCGATTTATGTGTTACATACAAATTTCCTATCAGTCAGCTTCACCCCAACTCCATCCGCCAGATTTGTGTGCTTTCTGAAATTCTTCGTAGGGCCGGTTGCTCACTGACTCTCAGTCGCCTCCGATCATTTTTTATCTTAACTAAGAGGTTAGGGATCTCCCATTTCATGCTTTTTAACAGCCAAAACTCATCGAGATTTTATTGGGAATATGTCGAAATCTATAAAGACTATCGGTCTTAATTTTCTCTGGGTAAAACATTCATCTTTGAAGGATTTTCCTTCAAAGTGGAACTTTATGGATTCAACGTCCTTTGCCAAGCTCTCACCTGTGCCCGACAAATTGTCTCTTAACGAGAAATTTGCACAGAAGCTGTTGGAGGCACTCACCACCGCCACCACCACCGGTCATGGGTTGAACGCCGAATACTTCGTCAGGTCATACCTGAGGGGTCGTAGGGAGGGTCACTTTGATGGCTTGACGTTCAACTTGACCGATCAAGGTTAGTGTCTTGGGTTGCTGTGGGTGAGGTTTTTTATTTTTGCTAACCTTGCTTGTTACTACTGTTTCTGCTTTTCTTTTTATAACAGTGAATGCCATGGATTTTAACTTCTTAAAGGACTTGATGAGCGAAGTTGATGTCGCTAAGTCGGTCCGGCAGGAAGAGGAGACGGCAGACAACTATGATCCTCCGCATGATGACGTCATTACCTCACGTGCTCCTGCCGACACCAATAAAAAAAAAGGGGGAGATCAGACCGGTGAGCAGCCTATGAAGAGGAGAAAGAAAGGGGGAAAAGACAGGAAAAGGAGTGATCGGGAGAAAAGCGTATAATTTCCCAAAGACCGGGAGAAGAGTGTGCAGTCTCCCGATAAGGTTGATCAGTAGCCATATGGAGCCATCGAGCTTTCAGACAGTAAGTTTGATCTTACTGCTGCTGAGCGAATGAGTCTCCTGGTCGATCCATTGAAGTCTGTTGAACTTCACATCCATGACTACTTCAGGAGACTTCCTGATGAGTATCTGCTTTCGGGTAATTCTAATTATTTATGTTTATATTATTATTTAATAAGTGTCTACTTTGCAGATAATGGGCTTCTGGATTCATTGAAGGGGCATCAAGACTATGCCAAGACAATGGGCGCTCTTCATAACCAGATGAACGTGTCCCATATCCACTTCCAAAAGTCATACGATGACTTATTGGCATAGGAGGAAGAGGCTCAACGATCTTTGAAAAGTCACGATGATCAAATACAGTGCTTGAAGAAGGACCTGGAATCCTCAGAAGTCGAGAAGAAGGCCTTAGCCATTCAGGTTCGAGATCTTAAGCAGAGGCTGGATCATTCTGAGAGCTCCCTCAATGCCGAGAGGAAGTACTATTCTGAGACCACTCAAGACGCCAAAGCTTGTATCCAGGCACAAGGAAACAAGATCTGAGAGCTTGGGAGAATGATGGTTCTGAGTCTGACTCAAGCTATGGCGGAGGTAAAAAGGCATTATTTGTAAAGGCATCCTGGCCAACTTGCCAATGCTGTCGACTTCTTGGATGTTCAATTTGCTCAACTTGTAGATCGTATAACTATTGATCTTAAAACTGCCAAGAAAAAGGCCTTAGAGTCTAATGAATTTCCTGTCTAGCTTCCTTCTTGGCATAAACGTTCTCTTCCGTCTACTCCTTCTGCCCATACTAGGGAAGCTCCTGCCTCTTGATGTCCTGGTTGCAATTTGAGGCTCATTTATTGAATAGATATCCCCTGTTTCCTTTGATACCATCCACCCATTAGCATGATCAATTGTGGCGTTAATAGCACCGTTTTAAACAGTCTTGGCTACAACATTTTCTTCATTTGTGGTGTTTTGGATACATCAGTGTGATCAACTATTGTGTTGTCTTATTTTGTCTTATCATTATGGATGATGTTCTCTCTTTTTGGGTAGAGTGGCTTCCTTGCCTTGGATCTTTGTTGCTTTATCTTAGGTTTTAGCTACTTTGGGTACCGACAGAACTTTTGGATGCTGGCGGCTGCTTCGTGCATTGGGGACTGCTAGATTTTGGCCATTTTGTCCTCTCATAGCTAGTAGTGGGGGTCTTACCTGTATCTATCTATTTTCCAGTTAGCTGCTTATTTTGTCGGCTAACTCATATTGTAATTTTCATAGAGAAATATTAATACATTGTCATTTCTTCAATGTTCTTTTTATATTATTGGAAAAAGCCATTTTATTTTTGTCTTCTGTTTTTATGACTTGCTGTGATTAGTGTTTTTGCTTTTGTCGCCCACTTTGTACCGGATGATCCTTAGGCGTTACATTTGTATGCTTGCTCTTATCGAACCGAGTAAGGCTCCTTTTAGTAAGGTTTTGGATCTCGTGGGAGCTTTGTTGTTGTTCATTTCATACTCACTTGTATTAAGGCGGACAAGGATCCCGTTAGAGAGGTTTTGGGCCTCCCAGGGGGGCTAAGTTGTTATCCATTTTAGACTCACTTGCCGTGAGATGGGTAAGGTTCCCATTAGAGAGGTTTTGGGCCTCTTAGGGGCTAAGTTATTGCCCGTTTCAGACTCACTTACCATGAGACGGGTAAGGTTCCCGTTAGAGAGGTCTTAGGCCTCTTAGGGGCTAAGTTATTGTCTGTTTCAGACTCGCTTGCCATGAGATGGGTGAGGTTCCCGTTAAAGATGTTTAAGTAGAGAGATTTGTTGAAACAGTGCTCTTCATTAATTCATTGTTAGAGAAAATACATTCTATTGATAATATTTTTTGAGATGTTGCACATTCCAGGCTCGTGGTAATGAGGTGTCATCCATGTTAGTCAACTAATAGGCACCATTTCCCATAGCTCTGGAAACTTGGTAGGGACCCTCCTAATTACATTGGAGCTTACCGACACCCGCGTTACCCCTGTCGATTTCAGCATTTTTCAATACTAGCTCTCCTTCTTTGAACTTTCTCGGCTTAACTTTCTTGTTATGATATCTGGCTGCCTACCTTCTATAAGCTTTAGCTCTTGCCACAGCTGCTTGTCTTCCTTCGGCTAACATCTCTTTACAGATCATGATTTGCTTGTCGTTAGAATTGGGATCATAGTTAACTACTATGTAAGATGGAACTCCCAACTCAATTGGTACTACTACTTCCATTCCATAGGCCAGGCTGAATGGTGTCTCTCCCATGGCTTTTTTCGGTGTGGTTCTTTCAGCCCAGAGAACGGGATAAAGCTCTTCTGCCCAGTTTCCCTTTGCTTTATCTAGCCTTTTCTTTAAGCCGGTGAGGAGATTACGGTTGGTGACTTCAGTCATGCCATTTGTCTAGGGGTATGACACAGATCCAAACTTGTGTTGTATTTCCATTCTTTCATAAAAATCATGAAATCTTTGACAGTCGAATTATTTTCCATTATCTGTGATGAGTGTGTGTGAGAGACCGAACCTTGTTATGACTTCTTTGAAGAAAAAGTCTTCTACCTTGGCGACTGTTATGGTTGCCACTACTTCTGCTTCAATCCATTTAGTGAAGTGATCAACTGCTACTAACAAGAACTTCTTCTATCCTGCCGCCTTAGGAAAAGGTCCGAGTATATCCATGCCCCAAGTTGAGAAAGGCCAGGGGCTGTTGATTGATTTCCTCTAGGTTTCCGGTATATGAATCTCGCTGGCATGTCTTTGACATTTGTCACACTTCTTCACTAACTCTTTAGCATCTTCTTCCATCATTGGCCAGAAGTATCCTTGCAACTCTACCTGTCTTTTGATAGTCTTGTACCCTTGGTGGGCTCCATAAATTCCCTTATGAATTTCTTCTAAGATCTGTTTTCCATCTGCTCTAGTCGCGCATCAGCACCAAGGGTGTGATACTGATGTTTTATACAACACTCCTTTGTAATAGGAAAAATTGCTCGCCTGCTTGATGAGTCTGCTTGCCTCTTAAGGATCTTCTAGGACGACACCATTATCTAGATAGTCAATAATGGGGCTCATCCAGTCGTCTCTTTCCTGGATAAAGAAAACAGGGGGGCTATCGATGCTTCTCTGGTGCAATTCCTTCATCTCCATACTCCGGTATAGTAGGCCTCCCACTAAGGTGGATTTAGAGATCAAATCTACCTCCTGGTTCTCACTCCTGTCAACTTGCTGGATGGCCCATTGTCCCTCATTCTTTTTTACTACTGATAATAAGTCTTTGGCTTTGGTCAGGTACTTGCTTAAAGTCTCATCCTTGACTTGAAATTCTCCTATAATTTGATTTACCACCAGTTAGGAATCACTGACTATTTTGAGATCTTCTGCCTTGACTTCCACTGCTAAAGCTAATCCTGCCACCAGGGCCTCATATTCGGCCATGTTGTTTGTGACTTTGAAACAGATTCGAGCTCCATATTTGATGACAACCTTGTCTGGACCTCTCAGATTACACCAATTCCTGCACCATGCTCATTTTTTACTCCATCAACACAGAGCTTCCAAGGTTGCACTTTGTAAGGCATCACTTCCGCCCCTCCAATGCTTTCCATAATGAAATTTGCCAACACTTGAGCCTTCATTGCCTTTCTTCCTTCATACCGAATTCCGTAGTCACCTAACTGCATTGACCATTTTACTAAGCTTCGGCCTTTGCATCGCTTTCCTTAGTGGCAGATCCGTTCTTACCACTACCGGATAGCTTTAAAAATAATACTTCAGTCTTTCGGTAGTGGTGACTAGTGCAATTACCAATTTTTCTACCATTGAATATCAAAGTTCTGCATCTCTTAGCGCCTTGCTGATGTAATAGATGGGAATTTTCTCTGATCCTTCATCTCGAATGAGCACAGACGCCACTACCTCCTTACATGCTGATAGGTATAAAAATAGTGTGTTACCTGGGATGGGTCGGCTGATCAATGGCGGTGTAGTTAGGAATCTTTTGAGGTCTTCAAATGCCTGCTGGCAGTCATCTCTCCATTTAAATTATTTAATATTCTTAAGGCTGCGGTAAAAGGGCAAACACCTTCTTGCTGAGTTTAAAATGAACCTTCCCAATGCTATGATTCTTCCATTAAGAATCTGGACTTCTCTAACCGTTCTTGGCGGCTGCATATTGATGATTGCTTGAACCTTCTCCTGATTTGCTTCTATTCTTTTGTTTGATACCATACATTCCAGAAATTTCCCTGCTGTGACCCCGAAGGTGCATATGTTTGGATTCATCTTCTTATTAAAGCCTTCGAGGATCTGGAATACCTTTTCTAGATTCGACGGGTGATCTTCTTTCTTCTTGCTTTTCATGATGACATCATCGACATACGCTTCTAATACCTCTCCAATGAGATCTTGGAACATGAGATTCATCAATCTTTAACAGGTTGCCCCTGCATTCTTCAGGCTGAAAGGCATCATTTTGTAACAGTAGGTGCCTTTGTGAGTAATGAAGCTTGTCTTCTCCTCATCTTCCTTCTTCATAGGGTCATAGGGATCTGGTAATACCCTAAGGTCATGTCTATGAGGCTGATGAGTTCATGACAAGAGGTAGAGTCGATAATCCTGTCGATTTTAGGCAGGGGGCAGTTATCTTTTGGGCAGACTTTATTGAGATCAGTGAAGTTTACACATATTCTATATTTCCCACTTGATTTCTTTACCATGAAAACATTAGATAGCCATTCTGTGTATTTTACTTCTCTGATAAAAACTGCTTTCTCTAATTTGTCAATCTCCTCTATTGCCGCCTTCTCTTTCTCAGCCGACATTGGGCTCTTCTTCTGTGCTACCGGCTTGACGTTTGGATCTATCTTTAAGGCATGAGAAGCTATCACCGGGTCAACTCCCGTTATTTCTGAGGCTAAACTCGTAAAAAGTTCTGTGTACCGCTTCAACTTATCGATGATGAGTGTTTCTAAGTCCTCTAACTTCGCTGAGATTTTGACTTCTTTTCCTTCTGCTAATTTTACTGTCTTTGTTCCCTTACAGGTTTAATCTATTCTTTTGACTCGATCTTCAGTATTTTCTCAATTGGGAGTGCCTCTGTTGTGGCTGTCAAATAGCATGCCTTGGCTGCCTCCTGATCTCCCTTTACCACCACTAGACCTGCCTTTATTGGAATCTTCATTGTCAAGTACCGGATTGATGTTACTGCTCCCGAGTCATACAGGTATGGTCGTCCAAGAATTGCATTGTATGCTAGAGGCATATCCATGACATTGAAGAGGGCTTTGATCTCCTTATTATGTGGTTGGTCTCTTCCAAATTCTACCGTTAGCTTAACTATACCCATGGGATGGATGGGTGCGCCATTTAGTCCTAAGACCGGTGTAGGGCAGTGCTTCATATTCAACTGAGATCCCCACATTTGTTTGTATGCCATCCACGTAATCAAATTGATGGGGCTTCCTTTATCTATCAGTATACGCTTGACGGCGTAATTATCTATGATGGCTTCTACAACTAATGCGTCACCATGAGGCGCTTGGACATGCGTCCCATCGTCAGGACCAAAGGTGATGACCGGGACTGGGTGATCTGATCCCTTTCTGGCATGCTTAGTGGCATTTATACTCATGACTTCTGCTCTTGACCTTTTCTTTGTTGCTGCCGAACATGATTCTCCACCTGTGATGACATGCACCTTCCCTAAAATAGTTTTTCCTTTGGGATCAGGAGTTGCTTGGGAGGGATTCCTTTGGTCGGTTTGGCGATTGTGCCTCTTTGGCTTGGGTGGTGAACTTTCTCAAGGCTCCCGTTTCTATTAATCTTTCAATCTCCCTTCTTAACTCGAAGCAATCCTCTGTGTCATGCCCATAATCTTCATGGAACTTGCAAAAATGACTCGTGTTCCTTGACTGCTAGATCATTGGCCTAAGACGAGTGTATGTAGTTTGACTATCTTTTATCCACCTGAGGACGTTTGTTCTAGACTGGTTCAGGGGAGTGAAACTCTCTCGTCTTTCCTGATTATATCGGTAGGGTCTACTGTATGTGTTATAGGGATGGTAAGTTTGTCTGGTGGTGTGGGCTTGTTGGGTTTGTGTCTTTGGTGGTTTGTCTTCTTTATTTTTCTTTTTTCTTTACATTCATTTCTTCTCTCTCTTATTGCCTGTAATGTCTCCCGTCATCAACACTGACACATTTTTAAGCCATCAGCATCAAATCTTGATACGTCTTTGGAGGCTTTGAGTAGATCTTGTCTGTCAGTCATCCCATGGTTGTGCCTCTTCTCAGGGCTTGGACTGCTGTGTCAATGTTTAGGTCGTCCATCTTGGTTACTTCATTGTTGAATCTCTCCAGGTAATCTCTTAGTGACTCATTGTCTCTCTGCTTGCATTGATAGAGTTGTTCAGAACTTCTCTTTGGTGGTATGTTTGAAAAAAATCTGAGGACGAATTTTGTTGACAGATCTTTCCATATAGTGATTGATCCAGGAGGTAACTTACTATGCCACTTCTGAGTCGTCCTGACCAATGTAGTCGGGAAAAATTTACAGAGGAGCTTATCGGAAGTATTATAGAGTTGCATGTAGTTCACAAACTTTGTGGTGTGCGTTTCCGGACATCCTGTGTCAGAGAAAGAGTCAAAGGTAGGTGCTTTGAATTTCCTTGGCAGAGGTGTATCAAGAATTTTCGCGATTAGTGGTGAGTTTTTAGTTTGAAAAGGTTGAGGTGTTTGGGTGGCTTCCATCTTGAGATCCTTGATCATCTCAGTCATCATGAGTCGGAGTTTGTCCTCCTTAGAGACGCTATTCCTCTACTTTCGTCTTGTTCTTCCGCTTCCTTGGTCTCCTTATGGCACACTTTCACGATGAGTTTTGGACGATTCCACTTCTTTGAAGTCCTTGCTAAGGCTTCGTCTTGCTTGTTTCTTTTGTTTATCAGCATTCTCTCCTTCTTTATCAACCTCAGGAGTAACTATCCGAGGTGTTCCTGTCTTGTCAACGTTCTGGTCTACCGGTTTGATTGGAGTTTGCAACTGCGCCATTGCCACCTGCATCTGCGCTTGTAGGTCTGCCATTACTTTAGCCAGTTGTTGCCATATTGGTGGTGGTGTGGTTTCCGATTGCTGTACAATATCCTTCTGATTATTTTGGTTGAGGTTGCTGGCAAGTGGGTCTTCTTCGATCAAGGTCGATGCACCGGCTCTGTGTTCCATCGGTTGGATTATCTGTCGTTTCCTGGCAACGGAACCAAATGATGGAGTCGACAGGACTGTGCTAGGCTGGATTTTGGTTATGGTCTAATTCGGTAAGTTTGTGATGGTTGAGATAATGGTTGTGTTGGTCTTCTTGTCGGTCAAAGTAGTAGTTTATGTCGGCCCAAAAGGGTTGTTGTTGTGTTAGTCCTCTTGAGTCAATCCTGCACAAAGAGAAAATGGTCGAATGGGACAAGTGTCCCGGGTCTCACTCCGACTCTCAAGTCAGTTAAAAGTATTTAATGTAGTAATTAATGAGCTAGAAGTTGGAATCCTTTACCTGTAGAATCTTTGGGTATTTATAGTGTTTTTGTGTATGACGTGTCGCCTTGGGGACTTGCCAGGTGCCTTAGTAAAGCTGTGGGAGTGTTTAGTGTGGTTTGCTTTTAGACTTTTGTTGGGCTCTTGAGCCTACTCTATCAATAATATTTTAGATAAATTTGAAAATATGTAAATTTTATAGACGACCAAAAGTGTATTTAATTTTGATGAAGTAATCATATGATTTATAGACTAAATAATACATGAAAGGGATTTTAGTATAATGAGTTAAAAAAAAATAGGAAGGTAATACTATAATATTGAAAATATAAAAAGTAAATGTATAATAAACTAAAACTTAGAGTTAAAGTAATTCATCCTACATATATATATAACAAAAAAAGTATAAAAGAAAATATTTTTATAATTCTTTCTCTCCTATTTTTTATAGACAAATTTCACTTTTTTTTT
>CANYLF012227082.1:0-14881 GCA_948193215.1 Bocquillonia castaneifolia
ATTACATCACTTTGTTAAATTAATTATATATATTGAAAAATTGTAAATGAAGTCTATTTATTTGATTTAATTATTATAATTATTTATTTCATGAGAAATTAAATAAGATTAAAATTATTAATAGTAATGATAATATAAAAAAATATAATAGATAGAAAAGCCTTATTTAACTAGAATCATTCTCTAATAATAAAAAAAATAAAAGGAAAAGAAAAGAAACAAAAAGAGATCTAGAATATTCTATAAGGATTAAGACAAATATTTGTATAAAAAAAATAAAGAAGAAGAGGAGACCTCCACAGGACCATCTGCTCATTTCCCCTTTTTTTTTTGTTTCTTCTTCTTCTTCATATTCTTCTTCATTTTCTCTCTCTTCTCCATCTCTCTCTTTAATTTTCTTTCTTCCTAACTTGATCAAATCTACACCATTTTACAAGATTAAATAGTCAAATTCATGTTTCTTCAACCTTCTGAACACGATAGAGACATAATTTCTTTCTATCTCAGCCCCCATTTCACGATTTTATCAGGCAGCAAGTATGGACGAAAAAACCCTTTCTAATTCTCATGGCTTTAGGCATTTTTGAGTTTGGTTTTGCAGTTTGGACAAGGGAGAATAAATTTGATTTTGGGTTTGGTTTTGTTTTTTTGATTTTTAATATGAACCGACCGGTTTTGGACGATTCGACGGTTCAACGATTCAACGGTTTTTGACCGGGTTTACGGTTTTGACCGGTTCAAAACGGTTGAACCGTGTCTCCGGTTAAATAGGGCAAACTGAACCGGACTAGCCTCTGGTTCCCGGTCGAACCGAACTAGCCTCCGGTTTCCGATCGAACAGGCCGATCCGGTTCGGTTCTTAAAACACTGCCTGCTTCCATCTTAAAAAAAAGGGTATTAACCGACATAGATGATAAACATTAATGAAAATAATTGTCATTTAACAATGAATGCAGGCAGTTTGGTTTGATTTGGTCAGAATATAATTAAAACTAATCCGTTAATTACATATTTATAACATATATAAAAGTGCCTCTTGCCCTTCCTTAATTAGTTTATTGAAAGATTTTAATGACGTTTTAAATAGTCATTTAATAATTATTTTAATTAATTAATAGCAAATATGGAATTCCTTAATCAATTAAAATTAGGATATATTTATTTATTAATAAAAAATAAAATCCTTAGTCAATTAGGATTTTAAAATATTCATAATTAAAATTTCAAATATATATTAAAAACATAATAATTAATATATATAATATGGATTGAGTTAAATTTAATCATAAATTTATAAATTATTGAAATTATAAATATATATTATTAGGATTAAAAAATATAAAATTATATATTTATTGAAAATTCACTTTATTATATGAATTAATTTTATATTTATATTAATCGTTTGTGTTTTTTTAGGAAATTCGAATTTTTAGAATCAAATTTTTAGTCTGGTGGTACAACAACTTCGACGGGTCATCACTTGGTCTAGGAAACTTGGAATCAGGTGATTCAAAAGCCTAAATTCAAGAGAAAATCGAGATCTACAACTTTCGTGAAGAAGTCATCCCCGTTTGGAAACTATAGATATTTAAATATGGAGTCACAATTCAAATGCTCCGTGCAGTCTTAGGAGAAATCCAAATTTTACAAGGAATTATTATTTAGAATTAATTAAAACAAGTCCTAATCATTCTAGAATTTGTGATCAGCCTTAGTTAGGATTTAAGAACTATAAATATATGTAAACCAACGCTGAAAAATTAATATCTCTTTTCTCTCTATAAAAATAAATAAGAAAGCTTAAAGAATTTCATGGTGTATAAGAAAACTCAATGGCTCCAATGATTAATCCAAGATTAATTACGTTTTCTCTTTCCTTCATGAAAAAAATGAATCTAATTTTATAAATTTCTCCATCATTCAAACTATTAAAGTTTATATTGAAGATTGAAAACTTAAACTTAAAAAGGTATATAAATATTTTTAAATTTTTTAACAGTGAATTCTTTATTTTTTTATTAGTTTGGATTTTCTTTTTTATATAACCATCAACTAAGTATATTTAGTAATCAATTTAGATTATTATTAGAGTAGAATTAGTGATTGTTTATTTTATTTAAATTAAATTTGATTTTATATTGAATTTTCATAGTAAATCTGGGTTTTTAATGTGAAATTCGCATTATGACAGCACAACAACTTTAACGGGCCATAACTTATGCTAGGAAACTCGGAATTGGGTGATTCAAAAATCTAACTTCAAGAGAAAATTGAGATCTACAACTTTCATGAAGAGGCCGTGCCCGTTTGAAGATTGTAGATATTCAAAAATTGAGTCGGATATGCTTTGTGAAGTCTTCGGGAAAATCCAAATTTTACAATAAATTATTAATTAGAATATAAAAGAAATCCTAATCATTCTAGGATTTGCAACCAACCAGGCTTAGTTAGGGTTTAAGCACTATAAATAGATGGAAACCAACATTGAAAAATTAATATCTCTTTTCTCTCTCAAAAAATAAACAAAAAAGCGTAGAAGAATTTCATCGTGGATAAGAAACTTAAAGGCTTCAACGATTAATGCAAAATTAATTAGGTTTTCTCTTTACTTCATGAAAAACAATGAATTTAATTTCACAATTTACTCCATCATTCAAACTATTAAAATATCAATTGAAAATTGAAGATCTGAACTTAAAAATGTATATAAATATTTTTATTTTTTACCCCTGATTTCATTATTTTTGATTAGTTTGGATTTTTTTCTATAGCCATCGATTAATTATTTAAAGTCCATTTAGTAATCAATTTTTATTATTATTAGAGTAGAAATAGTGTTTAATTAGTCTATTTAAATTAAATTTGAGTTTTTTTAATTTTCAGAGGAAATATGTATTTTTAATGTGAAATTCACAGCTTGAAAGTGCAGCACATTCAACAGCTATACTTGAGTTAAAAGAGTCAAAATTTAGTGATTTAAAAGCCAAAATTTAAGATAAAATCAATACCTACAACTTTCATGAAGAAGTCGTGGTTATTTGAAGATTGAAAAACCTAAAAAGTGAGTTACAAATCAGAAGTTATGTGTAGTCTTGGTTGAAATTGTAATTTTAAAATAATTAACTAGTTGGAATTAATTAACACAACTTCTAATCCTTCTAGGGCTTATGCAAAATTGTAGTTAGATCTTGATAGAAATAAATAGATCAAAATAATGAAACTGATTTAATAAAATTTTTCATCATTCATTCAAGTTATTAAAGTAAAGATTGAAGATTTAAGTTCTAAAATTTAAAATTTACATATATGAATAATTTATTTTTTTATCAGTTTAAGTGTTTTATTTTTTTATAGCCATCAACTATTTAAAGTCTATTTAGTAATTAATTTAGATTATGATTAGAGTAGAAATAGTGATTAATAAGTTTATCTTGATTAAATTCGTATTTATACTAAAATTAAGTGTAGTGTACGGTAGTTAGTTCAAAGCAATTTATTTGCTTTGGTAATTTTTGGGGAGGGAAAATAATTGGGGAGTGATAAAATAGTGAGATTAACTGGGGTGTTTGGGAAACACTTGAGTGTCATTATTTTGGGTAATCTCGGGGTTATGCCTCTAGTATTTTTCTAGAGAAGTCCCTCTTGTAAGCCTGCTAATTATTTTATTAGTGGAAGAAATTCGGAGTTTGTCCCGTGTACATAGCCCAAAATAAAGGGTTAATCACATTAAATTTTCTGGTGTCATTTTTAAATTATTTATTTGCTTTGCTCGTATTTAATTTATTTCGTATCCGTCTGTCCTATCGGGTCTGCCCTTCCACTGTGCCAATGGAATATATTAGCCGGTCTTATTTTTCCCAACAACAGGTATCAGAGCTTTATTAGGGGTATTAATTTCTACTTATCGTATGCTCTATAGTTGCCACTAAAGTGGACCATCCATATCAGAAAATAAGTTAGATTATTATTTACCTTATTAAAGCTTAGTCGGGACCATGGAGGTGAAGACGAGCAAAATGATTAATTTAAATGGTATGAATTACCACATATGGAGAAGCAAAATGAAGGATCTCCTGGTTATAATGAAGATGCATGTGCCAGTGTTTAGTACGACTAAACCATAGGGCAAGACAGACGAGGAACATGAGCAAGTCTGTGGTTTCATCCGACAGTTTGTCGAAGACAATGTATACAATCACATTTGTAATGAGACTTATGCACAGACACTGTGGAACAAGTTAGAGGAGTTGTACGCTTTTAAGACCGGCAACAACAAATTGTTTTATTTGATGAAGCTACTCCAGATGAAGTACCGAGAGGGTACCTCGATGGCAGATCATTTAAATGATATGCAGGGTATCATGAAGCTGCCGTCAAGGATGGGCATTAATTTTGACAATGAAGTACCTACTCTTTTGGTGCTGGCATCCCTACTAGAGTCTTGGGAGACTTTGAAAATTTAGTTATCAATTCTGCATCAAATGGTGTAGTATGGCAATCTTAAAAAGTGGAGTCCTAAATGAAGAAATGAGAAGAAGAACACAAGGATCCACTTCATCGCAACATGATGTTCTTGTTGCAGAATCCAGGGGGAGGAGTCAGACCAGAGGTTCAATGTTCAGGGACAAAAGTAGAGAAAAGTCAAATAAATATGCAAATATTGAGTGCCATCATTAAAAACAGAAGGGTCACATAAAGTTCTGTCAAAACTTCAAGAACGATAAAAAGAAAAATAAAGGCAAGGAAAATACTCAATATGACAGCAGTGATGATGAATAGACCAATGCTGCCAAGGAGTTCCACATCATCTATGCAGAAGATAGTGTGAACCTTGCAACCCAAGAGACTAGTTGGGTAGTTGACAGGGGAGCTACTATTCATGACATCTCGAAGGGAATTATTCTCTTCTTACACACCGGGGAATTTTGGTATTGTCAGACTAGGAAATGAAGATTGTTCAAAAGTTGCAGGAAAAGGAGATGTTTGTTTAGAGACGGAGAATGGTACGTGGTTAGTCCTAAAGGACGTCAGGCATATTCCAGATGTAAATTTAAACTTGATTTTAGAAGGGAAGCTGGATAAACACCTTCTACAATGGTCAGTGGAAGCTCACCAAAGGTTCATTGGTGGTGGCCAGAGGGGGAAAATACTCAAAACTGTACATGATGCAGGCAAAACTCTCCCAGGATGTTGTGAACGCAGTGGAGAATAATAGTACAGTTAAGTTGTGGCACAAACGGCTCGGTCATATGAGTGAGAAAAGTATGACCAGTTTAGCCAAGAAAAATGTGCTACCTATATTGGATCAAGTCCATTTGAAGAACTAAGCTGATTGTTTGGCAGGAAAGCAAAACAGAGTTACTTTCGAGAGTTCTTCTCCTTCCAGAATGAAGAATGTATTGGATCCAATACATTCAGACTTATGTGGGCCAATGCCAAAGTCACTTGGTGGTGCTCAATACTTTGTGACTTTTATTGATGATCAATCCCGAAAGATATGGGTGTATCTTCTGAAGACTAAAGATCAGGTACTAGAGGTCTTTAAATAATTTTTATCTCTAGTGAAGAGACAGACCGGCAATAAGCTGAAATGCATTCACACGGATAATGGTGTAGAGTACATAGGACCATTTCATGGTTATTGTGAGGAGCATGGCATTCGACATCAAATAACACCGCCAAAGACGCTGGAGTTGAATGGTTTGGCTGAGAGGATGAACAGGACTTTGATGGAGAGAGTTCGATGTATACTATCACATGCAAAGTTGTCAGAAATATTTTGGGGTAAGTCTATACTAGCAGTTACTCACGTATTGAACCTTTCACCTTGTGTCCCTCTACAGTATGATACTCCAGAGAGTGTGGTCAGGAAAGGATATTTTCTATGATCATCTGCGGGCGTTTGGCTGTAAGGCCTTTGTGCATGTGCCAAAGGATAAGAGATCCAAGGTTGATGTCAAAACATGACAGTGCGTGTTTGTTAGCTATGGTCAAGATCAGCTTGGTTATAGATTTTATGATCCAGTTCAGAAGAGGCTTATCAGAAGCCGTGATGCGGTGTTTGTTGAGGATGAGACCATTGAAGACATTGAAAAGGCCCAGGAAAATGCTTCCAAATCCAATAGTGGTTCAACAAGCATAGAGCTAGTTCCTTCAACGACGGTGCCGAGAGAAGTTGAAGATGAAGCTCTTGATGATCAACCTGAGGCAGGTGATCCAATTGCTCCCTTTGAGATGCCATCAAATAATTTTAATAATGCAGGTGTTCATGATCAACCATTAGCTTTAGTTGGTTCTCCAATTCTGTGGAGATCTAATAGAGTCAGACAACGTTCTACAAGATATCCTGAAGAAGAATATGTGTTTTTAATTGACGAGGGAGAACCAAAAAGCTTTGAAGAAGCTATGGATGATGAATTCAGTAAGAATTGGATTGAAGCCATGCAAGATGAGATGAATTTCTTGCATGAGAACAAAACATTTGAGCTGGTGAAGTTTCCAAAAGGCAAGAGAGCTTTAAAGAACAAGTGGGTGTTCAGGATCAAGCATGAAGAACACAGTCTCCAGCCATGATTCAAAGCCATATTAGTTATCAAGGGGTTTTGCCAAAGGAAAAGGATTGACTTTGATGAGATTTTCTCACTAGTGGTGAAGATGACATCCATCAGAACAAATGCTAGGATTAGCAGCAAGCCTTGACCTAGAGATCGAGCAAATGGATGTGAAGACTGTCTTTCTTCACGGTGACTTGAAGGAAGAGATAAACATAGAGCAGTCAGAGGGTTTCAAAGTAAAGGGGAAAGAAGACTACATCTGTAAGCTTAAGATATATGGCTTGAAGCAGGCACCGAGACGGTGGTACAAGAAGTTTGAGTCTATGATAGGGGAGCAAGCCTATAAGAAAACTGCTTCAGACCACTGTGTGTACATTTAGAAATTCTCTGATGATGATTTCATTATTCTTTTACTCAATGTGGATGACATGTTGATCGTTGGTCAGAATATTTCCAGAATCAACAGCTTGAAGAAGCAGTTAAGCAAGCCTTTTACCATGAAAAACTTGGGGCCAGCAAGACAAATTCTTAGGATGAAAATAACCATAAATAGAGGCTCTAAGAAATTGTGGTTGTCATAAGAGAAGTACATTGAGAAGGTACTTCAAAAGTTCAACATGGATAAAGCTAAAGCGATTAGTTATCCTCTTACTAATCACTTTAGGCTGAGTATCAGGCAGTGCCCTTCTATAGAGGATGAGATGGATAGAGTTCCATATGCTTCAGCAGTTAGGAGTTTGATATATGTCATGGTGTGTACACGACCAGATATTGCTCACTCAGTGGGAGTGGTGAGTTGATTCCTTTCTAATCCTGGAATGGAACACTAAGCTGCAGTTAAGTGGATTCTCAGGTATATTCGTGGTACCTCCAAAATTTGTTTGTGTTTTGGAGATGGAAAACCTGTGTTAGTGGGCATGATAGAGCCGACAGGACTGTGCTGGGTTGGATCTAGGTTGTGGTCTAGTTCGGTAAGTTTGTGGCGGCTAAGCTAATGGTTGTGTATGTCTTCTTGTTGGTCAGGGTAGTAGTTTGTGTCGGCCCAAAGGGGTTGTTGTTATGTCAGTCCTCTTGAGTTAATCCTGCACAAAGAGAAAACGGTTGGACGGGACAAGTGTCCCGAGTCTCACTCCGACGCTCAAGTCAGTCAAAGGTATTTATTGTAGTAATTAACGAGCTGGAAGTTAGAATCCTTTACCTATAGAATCTTTGGGTATTTATAGTGTTCTTGTGTATGACGTGTTATCTTGTGGACTTGCCAGATGTCTTAGGCAAAGCTGTGGAAGTGTTTAGTGTGGTTTGCTTTTGGGCTTTTGTTGGGCTCTTGGGCCTATTCTATCAATGGGCTACACAGATACTGATTTGGCTGGAGATGTTATCTCGAGAAAGTCTACATCAGGATGCCTAATTACCTTTATAGGTGGAGCTATGTCATGGAAATCAAGACTACAGAAGTGTGTTGCCCTCTCAATGACCGAATCAGAGTTTGTTGCTGCAACTGAAGCCTGTAAGGAGTTGCTGTGGATGAAAAAATTCTTAAGTGAACTTGGTTTCCACCAGGAGAAGTATGAGTTGTTTTATGCCAGTTAGAGTGCAATTCACCTTAGGAAAAATTCCTCATTTCATTATCAAAGCACATTGATATGAGATATCACTGGATCAGTGATGTATTGGAGAAAAAGCTACTACAACTTGAAAAGATTTACACGGATGAGAATGGAGCAGATATAATGACCAAGACTCTTTCGTGGGAAAAGTTAGAATACTGTCGACAAACTGTAAGACTGGTGGAGCCCTCCATGTAATCAATAGGGGGAGATTGTTGTGGGTCCCTTTTTCATATAGGGCCCATATGTTTAATATTTAAACAAAAAAAGGAAAAATAAAAATAAAGAAGAAAATAAAGTCAAGAGTTGTGGCTCCTCCACGCCTATAAATATGCACCAATTTATTTGCTCATTGCACATCGAAAATAAAACCAACACACAGGCACTTAAATTAAGTGTAGTGTGCGGTAAATAGTTCAAAGCAATTTATTTACTTTGGTAATTTTTGGGGAGGAAAAATAATTGAAGAGTGACAAAATAGTGAGGTTAACTGGGGTGTTTGAGAAATACTTAGGTGTCATTATTTTGGGGTAATCTCGAGGTTATGCCTCTAGTATTTTTCTAGAAAAGTCCTTCTTGTAAGCCTACTAATTATTTTATTAGTGGAAAAAATTTTGAAGTTTGTCCCGTGGACATAGCCCAAAATAAAGGGTAAACCACGTTAAATTTTCTGGTATCATTTTTAAATTATTTATTTGCTTTGCTCGTATTTAATTTATATTGTATCCGCTTGTCCTATCGGTCCGCCCTTCCGCTACCCCAAGGGAAAATATTAGCGGGTGTTATTTTTCCCAACACCACCACTATAACTGCCACCTCCTCCACTTGCTTTACCCTCCGATCAAAATCTTCTCATTCTTCACCGTCTGATTGTAAATGAAAA
The DNA here is from genome assembly GCA_948193215.1 of Bocquillonia castaneifolia. Classification (NCBI taxonomy): domain Eukaryota; kingdom Viridiplantae; phylum Streptophyta; class Magnoliopsida; order Malpighiales; family Euphorbiaceae; genus Bocquillonia; species Bocquillonia castaneifolia. The sequence continues at coordinate 9,048 of CANYLF012227082.1, forward strand.
CGACCCAAAGATAACTCCTCTCGCTCTTATACTATAAACAATATTAACGGTGGTGATATGGTGGTTGTGACTTCAACACCTACAGCAACCTCAACAACGACAGAGAATGTAGGTGTTGGTGGAGGAGGAGGAGGAGGAGGAGAAACATAAATATGAGCATCGATGATGGAGCAATTAGTGTCAGAGATTACAACATGCGCGCTTAGTTATCTGGATTACCCGAATTTATGTAGATTGTCTATGACTAATTCTTCCATAGGTAAAGCTACTAATGATGATAAGGCCTAAAAAGCTCTTTATCATAAGGTATTTATATTTTTTTAATTCAAAATGTAATAAAGTCTACTCCTTCATGTGAAATTATCATTTTTTGTACTGGGTTTCTTTTGGGTATTTCTAATTTTATTCATTTATTTTGGTTTTGTTAATGTGATTGCTTTAGGAATTTACTTTGGAACGAAAGATATTATTACTCCTATTAATGGATGGAAAGCTTACTATGCTTCTATTATGGCTATTGTCCCTCCCTTTACCTTTTTTCCTCCATCCTCCCCTATTCTAACTTTATCCCTAGCTATTTTTCCTTTTCCTATCACAGCTCTTGTTTTCAATACTTCCATTAATTAGTAAAGATCCAACATTTTCGATCTTCAAAAAGAATTATTGGCTATTATTGATTGTTTGAGGGATAGAAGATACAAATTACCTTTTGCTTTGGGAGGATTAGGCGATGGATGTTTTGCTTAGGTAGTCAAAGAAAATCAAATCTTCAACTTGAGTTTGATATCATATCATTGGAGTTGGCTTTTAGCAAGAATGATAAAGAAGGAGCATAGGTTGTTTATTTTTATTTTTTATTTTTTAAGAAGCAGATGAAAAAATGGAGATAATGAGAAGAGAAAAGAAGATGACAGTAGAGTAGAAGTTCAATTTCATGGGAAATACTTGCATGGACCATTGTGTCTATGACACATGAGCCCCACATGCGGGTCCCACACATGGGTCCCATGTGTCATAGACACAATGGTCCATAGACCATGGTCCATACAAGATTTTTCTCAATTTCATTTGTTTAGTGGGGTTTCTACAATGTAAATACACTGTAAAATGGGCTTTTTTTTTAACATTAATGGCCTTTCTGCATCTCAAATCAAACATGAGTGGTCTTTTTGGTATTCATCCCTAAAAAATAAAACATTTTGGATGATTTTTAATTAATTTTTTTATTTAAATATTAAAAATTAAAAATGGATGAATTTAAAAATACTTAAAATTTATAAACCAAAATATATTTTTATTATATCAAATTAACCTATAATCTGTGAAATAATAATTAAAAGTGTAGGAAATGAATTTTTAGTATAATAATTTCAAAACATAAAATATAATGTGATATTGAAAATGCAGGGAAAATAGTAAAATACCTAAAATCTTAAGTGTGGATCATTTTTTATTAGGTGACTTCTACTATAATTTTATTTTATAGTTACTTTGTTTTCACTTTGTATAAACTACCATTGGATTAGAGTGCAACCATAACATGTTGCACACCCTAGAATTTGTCAAGTTATTAACCAAGCTACCCAAATTCAACCCATAGTACTAGCCGCCTTTGTTTTTAAGCTTATTGACAAGAGAACTTGGCCCATGTCTTGCTGGGGACGCAACTAGAGATGGGGTTGCAATCAAAATAAACTCATTTGGATTTAACAAAAAAAAAACTCATTTGGTCAATTTTATATCCACAATCATCGACAATTTACTTATAAGAAAGTTCTTTAAATTTACCATCTAGTTAAATTATCAAAAAAAAAAACCCCATCAAGTATATAAACAGAACTTAGCCCAAATGCAAATTATTAGAAAACTTCTACATAGAGATTAGAGAAACAGTAGGTGAGAAACTTAACGATTTAAATGCCTGTGCTCTGTGTAAAAAATTTGAACCTGCCAGAGTTACTGAAGCTACGAGGTGGGTGAAACATTCAAGATGTTTCCCTTCCCTGAGTGTCGCCTGAGCTGCACTAAGTCACCGGAATCTGCAAAACAAGGGTAGACTTGGGGTGGTCCCCGGGGTCTGACTCCGATGCTTAAGTTAGAGATATTCTCTTGATAATTATCAATGTGTGTGAAGATCTCCTGGATGGCGGGGGTTTATATAGAGGTTGAAGCAATCCCATTAAGCCTAGGAATCCTTGTCCTAGCAAGCTTGGGAGTGCTCCTTTGCTGTAATGAGTCAGAATTCCCTTAGGAGTAGGAACCCCCCTTGTGGTTAGAGAGTCCCCCTTGACTTAGGATTCAAGGTATAGGACATGTAAAGGGCTAACGTGAGCCTAGTAGGTAATGGACCCTCTGGGCCTTTTGGACTTAAGGTAGTGATTCATATCACAAGTCCCCCCCTAGCAGTGCTAATGTTAAAGACTTAGCTTGAGGTTAATCACAATTTATGGTGATCCTTCTTGCAGTAACTTTTCATTGAACAAAGGCGAACCGTTGGAAGTATGGCTTCTTAAGAATCGCCTTCATTAGAACCATTTCTCATAGAAGACTATCATTAGACAGGCGAGTGTCAGAGAATACTGAAGGTTGGAATAAATGTCAAATGGCACCTGTTGACACGTGTCCCACTAGGCAGTCACGTCAGTTCAATTTCCTAAATGAAACTGTCTCTTTCCTTTAATAAAAACGCTTCAACTTTCCCTCGTCCTAGTTACCCTAATTTATTCAAAAGTTTGCATTTTCTCTCTCTTTCATCTTCTCCCTTGGCGGTAATGATTTTTTATCAGAACTGCAATGCTCCGATCACCATTTCTCCTCCTTTTCACTGACGTTTTTACTGCTATCGTCAAGCCATTTACCAAGCCAGTCGAAATGCTTCATCCATCACAATAAGTGGCTATTTCCTTTCCTCTTTCTACTGTGGAATGCTTATTTCATATTCTGTATATCATGTTTCACGAGTCCTTTAATGGAATTATATTGGCTGGTTTTTGGGCACTTAATATCCATGATTTGCCTTAATCGTTCATTGATATGCCATGTGCCATTAGTCGAATGCCCTTAATTTATAAGTCTGTTCATATACCTTTTATTTGACTGATAAAATGCTTGCCTAAAAGTATACTTAAATGATAGGAATGTGTCTATTGTTGATGCTTTCTGCAATGACTATTAGCTCTCTTTTTTCTGATAATTGTTTGGGATTTTTCTAGGTAGGACTTAGATTGTTCATGGTGATCCCCTCCTTTTACATATCAACCTCTTTATCCTCTACATCAACCCCCCAAGCTAGACCCTCTGTCATCTCAATTTCATCTGACTCATCAAACGGTGTCAACCAAACCAGTAGCCCAAGGCCAAAACCCCAAGCCAATACATCAACATCTCAAAATGCCTTCAGCTCCTTAAACCCAAAACAATTAAAAATAGTTCACCCCTTTTTACCATTAGATGATAAACCTTACAACCCCACAGACAGTGAGGCTGAGTCTTCTAGCTGTAGCAATAGTAATGTAGAAGTCGCCCCTTAACCTTTTCCTCCTCAAGGCTTTAAAATTAAACATATGGCCCGTAAACAGCACAAAGATACTGTGGACCTTCACCCAGCTAAACAGATAGAATCCAACCTAGACCTTTTTACCACTAGGTATGGTGGTCTCCCAGATGGGTATACCGTGAGACTACCCGGGGAGGGTAGTCTCGCCAACCAAACCTTAGGCCCAAATGAACATATAGTTTATAAGGAGTGTATGGAAAGTGGCTTGAGGTTCCCCTTAGACCCTTCACTCCAAAAAATTTTAGAAACCATTCAATGTCCTTTGTCTCGCCTGCATCCAAACGCCTATAAACTCTTCACTGCTACCTCCATTTTATGCCAACCAAAAGTCTATACCTTGACCCCCGAAATCTTCCTAAATGCATATAGTGTGGTGGAAAGAGTAGGGACCTCCGAGTATGTCACCTTTCAAGCGATCAAGAAAATGTTTGAGGGTCTCAAAAACCATCTAAAAGGGTGGAGAGATAATTTTTACATAGTGACCTGTGAAACTGGGTAGGGGAAAATCCCAAATAGCTGGTCTACTACTTTTAAAAAACCTAAGTGGGTGAGGACTTTGGCCAGCACCTCTGTGGAGGTCTCCTAATTTTTAGCCGAACACCCCAAAATTCACCTTAAAACCCTTCTGAAAAAACATCTTTATGGGGAGGATTATACACCTAAAACCAAACTTCTGGCCCTCAGTTGGGAGATGAATCTTACGAGGATTCAGAAGAGGAGGGGACTAACATAGGAGCTGAAGCTGGTGAATCCAGCCACTCACCATCAAATGGTATTTACTCTTTTCTCCCTTTTACTTATATTTATTTTATTTATTCTTCTATAGATGCCGAAAATCAACTATGCTGCTATGATGGCCGCAGCAGGAGCTGCAGAAACGGGGGCAAACCCCTCAACTTCTCCTCCCCCATGAGTTAATACAACTGCTGCTGCTGAGCCCACTCCACCTGTGGAAGCTACTATGCCTGAAGTTTCTCAGAAGCAGCCTTCCGAGGTGAGTCAGAAGAGAAGAAGATTAGTCAAAACTAGGATGAAGGTAGTAGCTGCGCCTAAGAAGACTCGCACTCAGCTGCTGGAGACCATTAATGATGGGTCCTCTGACTCTGAGGGCGAGCTTGCTGATGTGAGCACCTATGCCCAAGGATGGGTAAACGAGTTGGGGAATCCCACCGTCAAGGATAATCGAGTTGCTGCCCTGATCAGCAGGAAAATAAGCCTTTCTGTTGATATGGAAGGTCTTTCAAGGCGGACACACAACTTGCTTTCTTTGCAAGTTCAGGAGCTCATGCTCTCGGTAAGTTTCTTTACCATATGCTATGTCTTTATCTTTTTTATTTTGTCTATTATAGTTCTCTAACTTTCTTTTATTTATCCTTCTCAGACAGTCTGAACAATAAAGTACAAATACCAAGCGAAGTGTTCAGCCCATAAGAGAGCGGTGAAAGATGTGCAAGCTTAGGTCAAGTCCGCCGTGGATGAGGCGACTGCTAAGGCTAAGGCTGAGCTGAAGAAAAAGCAGGACAAGACCAAACGCATAAAGGAGAAGTGCAACAAAGAGAAGGCTGATCTCGAAGCAAAGCTTCAAACGCTTACTGAGAAGGCGGACCAACAGGAGAAAGAGATCGCTGACTTGAAGGTGAACGATGAATCTTTACAGGCTAGAATCACTCAACTGGAAGGTGAGAACGCCCTTCTTCATTCGAAAGCGGCTGAATTAAATTTCTTAAAGCGCTCTGTTGGTGGAACTCTTATCAAATATCAGGTGAAGCTTCGTGGTGCTGCTGAACAACAATTTCTAGAGTCTGACTTCTCCTTTATGAATTCGGTCTTTCATGATGAGGATGAAACGGATGAGTGATCATCCTTGTTTTTTTGAACAATTTTAAGTGTTTCTCTTTGTAATAATACTTAAATAGCTTTTTTGTTGAATTGAATTATTTCCGCCTTGCCTTTTTCTTTAATTATAAGTGTTATTCGTCACTGGATCTTTCCTTTATTGTGAAGTACTTAGTATCGCCCCTTTTTCTTCTTTTATTAACACTTGTAGCCACCTTGCTTAGAATATGTTCCTTAAATATTCTGGGGGTCTTTATTAAATGGCTATTCATTCATTCGCTTTAATTCGTGTCAAGCTTTTTGCTTTTATCATGCAGAGTTAGAAACCGCCTTAATTACATAATAAACTGCCTTTTGATTGATCATAAGGTCTTTGTTTGCCTTAGTACCTTAAGGTCTCTTCTTCTCCCCTAAGATTGACTGTGCCTCTACCTTGGAGGTC
>CANYLF012227548.1:0-12037 GCA_948193215.1 Bocquillonia castaneifolia
AAGATTTAATGGTAATTCTGGTTTCTATATGATTGGATTTGGCAAATGAATTTTATGTGAGATAAAATTTATAAAATAATAATTATTGATTAGATAAAGTATTTAACGTACATATAATTGAAACATGACATGAAAGTTTCATAAAAATTTTAACTTAGATTTGGCCACCAATTTGATTTTTAAATTACATTCCATTTAATTTAAATAAATTTAAATTTTATTAAAATGAATATGATTTAATTGAATTAAAATTTGTAAGAATTCAAGAGTTTTAAATTACTCGAAATAGAAATTTAAAAAGAATTTTGTTCAACTATAGTAGAATTTTTACCACCTATCTATCAATATTTATAAGAAGTTTGTTGAGGATAGAACTATTAAGAACCCCTCTCACATGCATTGCTTCCTAAAATCAATGATAGTAGACTGCATGTGAGAGGGGTCCATAGAGGACCCGGTCCAGGTAAGAATTTCCCTAAGATTAGATGTTTGTAGAGTGGTACAATTCTTATTAATTAATTATATATAGAATGTCCATACATATGACATTTAAGAAAAAAAATGAATTACATTAAATGGAATGATGTTAACATGCTTTTAAAAATTGACTCAAATTGTGCATATTTCTCAATTTCTTAGTAACCAATGGGATTAGATGCCTGCACAAAACACTAAAGAAAAGAAAATAAGTCTTCGGCCTGCTAACAAATTTCAAATATTACACCTAAAACAACATCAAAAAAAATACCAAGTAATTCTTACCTATATCAAGTTATAGGTGCTATGGAGACAGTTTGGTTCATGAAATTGAATATGATAGCTATTTTATGAGAGTAATTAGATGAAAAATAAAATATGAGCCAAAGCATGGTTACTCCATTCCATTTTATGAACCAAACACCTCCATAGTTTGTTGATTTTGATCCATAAAATGACTACAAAGGAACTCTCCTCCCGAAATAAATAAAATAAATCTATTTTTACTTGGACCCTTCTGGTTCAAAATATGGAACATAAACTTAGAATCGCAATGCAAATGGAAGGGAATACATATTGTTTAGCAATGATAATTACCGATTTTCACATTAAAATTTGAAATTTATTGACTAATAATAACACAAAACAGAATTTATAGCATCATGTTCATTGAATTATTAGGTTTCAAGTTAGTGCAACAGTTGCATGCCATGTAAGTAAACCAATAGAATATTAGAATTAATTGGTTTTCAAAATAAAATCCACTAAACTCAATTTAAAAATTGTAGATAGAAAAAAAAAATCAACCTCATTTAGAGCTATCATTGTTGATCAATGTTGACGGAAGTTGCTTGCTCCAGAGCATGAAGTTGAAAATCTGCCATTGATACAATGATTATACTACATACAAATGACCTCGCTATTGAATTTGTGAGCCTTTGAACAAGTGCTTCAAACCTCGAACAACCTCAACCTCAAATCAAAGGTGATAATATGAAATTGACATATTAATTTATAATTGGAACACTATTATTCAAGACATGGTAATGGTATATATGTACAATAATTTTATCAACGGCTCAAATTAATATCACACATTGAAAGAATCAATATCACACAATGAAAGAGATATATATATATATATATATATATATATATATATATATATATATATATATATATATATATATAGAAGGTTAGAATAATAGTAACAGTAAATGTATTAAGTACATATAGTAGAACTCAAAAATACGTCTATGCACATTGGTTTTGGATTGCAAGAAAATCATAATTAGGTGAAATAATGTTACTTACGCTTTTATTTAATCACTTTCTACTAACAATTAACTGTACTAATTTTTTTTTTCTTACACCCAACAAGCATGGTTATAGTTGACAAGAAACTAATATAACAAAATAGCAAAACATGATTATATCGAATTGCTTATTCTTATGGCTTTTATCAATGCTTACGGAAAATGCATAAAAGCTTGGGTTTTTTTTTTTATTTTACGATCGAATATAAACATTTTTATTATCAAATATCCACACTTTAGCATGAACTATACGATATATCGTCTATATCCGAATCCTACCATTTTCAAGTGACAACATGACACTTTCTTTTTACTCTTAACCAAATGTCAAAATAGAACAACAAGATACTTCGAAACAGGGGACATGTTTATGGAGTTTGATTGAACAAACCAAGCATTGCTTTTTGAAGATATAGATTTTTGTCATTTATTGACTAAAAGAAACATAACTAATGTTTTGGCCATATTAACTAAAAGAAACATAGCGAATTAAGCTGTTGATATTCTATTCAAATATATTATTTTTGTGAGTATCGTTTATGGCCGAAACAAACAAAACACAACCATTTTTATGGTCTTATTTTCTTTTCTTAAAAATATTTTGATTATCACTAAGATATTGAGCAATACATCCTTCACTTTTGATTCTCCTTAATTGATATGGCACTAATCTTTTCTATAAACTTTACTGTTCAAGTACCCTTATCGACATTGAAAAATAAAGGGATTATATTCTTTTTTTTTTATAGGTGGTGATGCCAGCCCCGTTTAACGCTTGCCAGTCCTAGACCCCCGAAGTGTCCCAGGCCCCGTTTTATGGTTACCCAGACTAATCTTCGGTCGAGAGTAGCCCTTAAAGAGGACCATAACTCTCTCCCAAATGAGGCGCTCTCACGAATCGAACCCGTGACCTACCGAGACTCAGGGGCACACGCTTTGCGTGATAACCAACTGAGTTACACCTCTTTGGTGATTATATTCTTATCTATCCCCAACTTTGATTTATATTTCAAATATACCATACTTTCAAAAGTGTTTCAGATTGGCCCTTGAACTTTTTGACCCGTTCTAAATATATCCAAGCATGTGGTTTGATGACAAATGAGAATTTTATACATGTGGCTGTCAACCCAGCATATTTTACTATATATTTGAAATTTGCACTAAAGTTTGGGATATATTTGAAATCTGCACTAATTTTTGAGATATATTTTAAATTTTTATTAAAGTTTGGGATATAAGTATGTCATATTAGTTCAGATATACGGTTTGGATATATTTGAAATAAATTGAAAAGACGTTCAAGGGCCAAATTGAAACACTTTTGAAAATAGGATATATTTAAAATTTGCATCAAAGCTGGGGATATAAAAGACTATTATCCAAAAATAAAAGACTATTAAAGAAAACTTAAAGAACACAAAAAAAAAAGCCGTAAAAAAAAACAAAAACAATGTCATGAAAGGAAATCTAAGAAATATAATTAATATTATTAATTATTTATAAAAAGTGACTAAGTAAGTGGTTATTAAATAAGAGGATAAATTGGAGGTTTTAATAAGCAAATACATAAGGCTTAATTACCAAAAAATATCTAAACTAAACGACGTTTAACAATTATATCATGGATTTTCAATAATTATGTAGTAAATGTTAATCTATCAATATTGTTTCAAAAATACTCCCGGATACTTTTTCGGCTAAAAAATATCACTGTAATTTGTTTTTAACTAAAAAAATATCACTGTAACTTATCAGAATAATGTTTTAAATTTTAAAAGATAAATTGACTCAAATATCACATGTTAGTTATCTAAAAGAGCTAAATTACACTTATTTATTTTAACTTATATGTTCTAATTTTAGACAATAAGTTAAGTATATACTTTTAAAAAAATAAAATTGTATATTTTGACTATTACAGTTGATGAAATATTTAACGTGTTAATTTATTTTTTTATTTTTTCTTTTAAAAAATTGCTAAAGTGAGTCCCATAGTTTTTTTTACCTATTAAAGAGATTATAGAGTACTTTTGAAAAAGATTTGATAGATTAGCATTTTCCATATAATTATTGAAAGCTTGTGATGTAATTATTAAACGTCTAAAAGTTTGGCTATTTTTTGGTAATTAAGCCAATACATAATAAGATTACCAAATATTGAGACTGACAAGCTCTCGCAAGTGCACGGGGTCTATCGTAGTAATAAACTCAAAGTACGAGGTCGATCCACAGGGACAAGTTGTATAAAAATCAATTTTTCGATTAAAAACACAAGATGCAAGAAAATTAAAACGAATACCCTTAGTTTGATTTTTGAAACAATTGAAAATTAATAAATAAATTAAAATAAATTCAAACAACTAAATTAAAGCGAGAAAATAGATTAAAAAAAAAATAATGAAATTCGGTAAATAAATTCAATGAAAACAAACACTAGAGCTCCGGAATTCATTTAGAGGGGTAATTCAATTACTAATTAAAATTCAATTAAGCAAAACTTTACGAAAGTATTTTAATCCTTTCCCAAGGTAGAAAAACATGTTCAATTGAACCAGCTATGATGCTCTTTCAATGCACACCAATTAAAAACAATCAAACCCATTAAGCAAAGTTTTAAAATCAAGTTTAGGTTAATTGTTGTTTTCGTATTAACGTCTAAACAAGTTTACTTCTTAAATCCAGTTTATTTCAATCCATCCATTGAACGGTAAACCTAACAAATATAATTCTAGGTAGCCAATCAAGAAATATATTAATAAAAGCTCTTGGAAGTTAATTTAATTAAATGAAAACAAGAAAAACTATAATTAAATAGTTAATCAAACATTAGTAATTAAATCATCACCTACTAGACTTTATCCCTCACTATAGTAGAAAATTTAGTTAATAAACATAATTAAAATCATCAAACAAATAATTAAAAGCAATAAACAAACCATAAACATAATGAAAATAATGAAATAGATTAAAGTAGAATCAACTTAGTCTCAATTTGGTGGAAACAAGTTTCAATTCTTCACAAACTAATGAGAATCAACTTAATTCTTAAACTAAGAAAAATAAACTGAAAATAAAGCCAAAGGTGGCTAACAACTAAAACTAATTAGTATTTATAGTATAACACTTTTTTAGAACTAAAAATACCCTAAAACCATTTAAAATCGGACTAAACCACCTAAAAATCACCCAAAAACCGCCTGAATCGACCTAAAACCTAACCGAAACTACTCAGGGAAGCGCCAGAATGACGCCCAGGTCTGGCCAGAGGTCCAGCTAGATTCACCCCATTCTGCCCAAAAACGATCCTCTGCTCTCAGGTCCAGCCAGGTTCACCGGATCTGGTCAACAGGTTCGGGTGAAAGTTTAACTTTACGATTTCTCCCTTATCCGGACTCCGAATTCGCTCCGGTTTGATCTGATTTAACCATAGAACTACAAATTACAAAAATATAACAAAATAAGTGCTAATTAAACTCAAAATAATAGAGAATTGCATTAAAAACCCATTGATTTAGTTAGAATAAAACCCGATTATCAAATTCCCCCACACTTGAGCTCTTGCTTGGCCTCAAGCAATTAAATCAACACTTAAATTATTGAATGAAATTCCAAAAACATTGCAATTCAAGCTATCATTATAACAATTATTACCTCAATCATAATTTAATCAAATCACTAAAAACAAAGGTAATATTAATATTCAAGCTTGCCAAACCAAATTCAAGTCAAACCTATCAAATTGTAATTTCCAACTAAACACAAGACCCAACATTCTTACAATCTCACAATCACTCTCATGTGTTTATGGATTAAGTGTTTACTCTCAAATCATTACAAGGGAGAATTCAAGCATAAGCTTGCTTTTTAATCAAAAGTCCTCCTCCTAAAAATATTGAAAATACAAATCAAAGGGTCTTTGAATTGGTTGTAATGTGGCTTAGGTAGGGTAGGATTTAGAAAAAGAAGGGAACGAATTAAGCTAGATGAAATGCACTTAAAACACAACAAAACAAAACAATTAAATTTGTGAAGAATACTTTATGACTTAAAACCTTGAATAATTCCCACAACTTAACTCCTTTTTCTTGCCAAATCAACCATACACTAACTTTTAGTTCTTTGAACTTATTCACTTATACTTGCATTTGCATCATCATCATTCACTTCCAGGCAAACTCCAATTTTTTTCAATTCTTTTTCACCACTTTTTTTTCACAAAACACTTTCAAACTAAAATGCTTGGCAACTTAATCTAGGAATACTCAAGAGTTCTCAAAATTACTTCACAAATTAAATTGTTTTAAAAACATAAGTGCACTTCAAGGGGTAGAAAAGGAGGGAAAATGTAAAAATTGGCTAAATCAGGCTCAAAATTGTGGTAATTCAAATAATCAACAAGAAAGTGATAATCAAGGTTCAACTTGGCTTACTAATGGATAATAGGGTGGTTATTTGGCCAAGAGTTAATCCTAGATTGCCTCATCACTTCCATATTTCCAATAAATAATGTGGATTCCAATTGTATACCAAAGCAAGTTCTAATGAATTCTCACCAAGTAAGAACTCTCAACAACAAAATAAGAGCATAAAAAGATTTAAAATTTGGCTCAAAAGCTCACATGGATAAGGACAATATTGAAAATTGGTATTTAAATTGGAACTCACAACAGATTAATTTCACTTAGAGACTTGGAATTGAAAGCTTAATCATTAATACTCACTTTGAATCAAGTAATTCTTCCAAAATCATGAACAAAGTAATAATCCTTCTAACTCAAACACAAATCACAATAATTTTGAAAGATTAATTCAACAAACATAAGTATTAATTGAATACACTTAAGCACAAACATAACACAAAACCACAAATAATATCACATTAAACATACTAAGTTTTCAAATTCGATATTCAACCATAAAGTTCCACAATTTAGCACATACAACCGAATAAACCCTCCCCCACACTTGAGTGACACATTGTCCTCAATGTGACAAAGAAAAATCAAAACAAAAGTGTAGGTAAAAGGTACTTCCCTGAGCGAGCATACTGCCGATCCATAAGTTAGATTCCAACAGGGCGGTGTGCCTAAAGAAAAAGAAAAATAGACAACCTAGAAATAAAGATAAATGAAAAACAGATAACATAGAAAACAGAAGAAAATCCATCACTCAATCAGACTGTGTAGGGGGTGGAGGTAAGCGAGCCTCCAATGCAGTCAATCGTTGATCAATAGAATGCACATCCTGTTCGACACGTCTACAGATATGAAGCATGCAGAGAAGTAATGTATGAGTACAAGCATGGCGACGTCGAGGTGCTAGCGGTACCTCTAGAACTGACTGAGCTATCTCAGTAGTGGCAGGTATTGAAGGTGCAGCAGGAACATGTACAATAGTAGTGGGAGGAAGAGCAGTACCTGAAGAGCATGCAGCAGTAGAAGTAGTTGCCAGATTAGTCACATGTACCCAGTCATCACCATGACGAACATACTGCATATAAGATAGTGTTCGGAAGGACAGAACATCAGAGGTGGTCGACTGCAGAGTACGCACATCATCTGGTAAAGGCACTAGAACATGTCAAAGCAATTGAGAAATCAGGATTGGAAAAATGAAGCAATGCTTGCCCTTGGTTCCAACTTGGTTAATAGCATGAATAATGGTCTGAGACAGCCGAATGTTGCCATTAAGGGGATACCGTGCATGAAGCCTATCCAGAAGATACAAATCACTGACTCGTATTTCATTGTTTCCACTTGAAGAACGGGGCATGAAGTTATGCGAAAGCAACTGAAGAATAAAACGGTCTCAAGCAGTCAAATATTTAGTTGGAAGCTTGTGATCCGGGGCACGAATCACATGAAACTCTTCTAGAGCTTCCTCTAAATTCCAATATCTAGCATGAACTCTACTTCCCTCACATACCAAACGATGACCAACATCCAGGACACCCATAAAAGTGGCTAACTCAGAAGCCGTAATTCAAATGGTTGTTCCTCTCACCAACTTTTCAATTCATCAAATGCATTCACACCCCGATCCTGAAGATTAGCATAAAATTCATGCACCAAGTCAGGGTAATAAGTACTAGAAACACTAACCATAGGTTGCCATCCAAATAAAGAGAAAATCTCTTGGAAGTTATATTTGGCTTCAAGGTCTTCCGCCACACTCTTTTCGACAGCTAAAGAAAAATGGCCATTAGCATTGAACCATTTAGCACCTTCGACCTTGTGAAAGCGAGTTCAATCAAATTGAAAGCGAGGAGCCATAACACGTTGTAAGAAGTCAAGAAGATTAACTCACTCAAGTGATGTTTGAAATGGGAATAATCATAAAGTAATAATCCCACAAAAAAGCTAGAAAAATATGAATAAGTGAAAGAGGGAAAGGAAAAGAGAAGTAGAATGGGGCTGCTGTTTCTGTGTAATATGCTAGCTGGGTGGTTCAAATCGAACTGGTTCAGTTCGAACCAGTCTGTTTGATTCAAATTGCTGCCAGGTTTTCTTTTTTTTTTTTACGAAAATCATAATAATTATTATTACTATTATTTTCAAAAATACTTATTATTATTTTTAGTATTATTATTTTTAAGAAATTAAGAAAATACAATATACATAATGAAAATAGAAACTAAAATCAAAATAAAATGTAACCCCAAAATTAAAACATAAAAGAATAGAATAAAAATAGTAGCTAAAAAAATGCTAAACAAAATAACTAAAAATAAAAATGTGGGTTGTCCTCCCCACGAGGGCTTCATTTAACGTCTTGAGGTAGACGTAATGATGCATCAAATGCTTTGCAGAAAAGTTGGTGTGGCATAGTAAGCCTTCAAGCGCTGCCCATTGACAGAAAATGGATTCTGTTTATTTCCAACAATCTTGAACGCAGCATTGCCAGACACTTTAGTGACCGTAAAAAGTCCAGACCGATGAGATCTCAACTTGCCTGGAAAGAGTTTGAATCTTGAAATAAATAACAACACCTGCTGCCCAACACGAAAATTTTTCCGAATGACATTCTTATTATGCCATGCCTTTGTTCGTTCCTTATACAATCGAGCACTTTCATATGATTCACGGCGGATCTCATCCAATTCATTTAGATCAAACAATCGCTTCTCACCCACCATTTTCAAAACAAAATTTAACTGCTTAATAGCCCAAAGTGCATGATGTTCCAACTCAACTAGCAAATGACATGCTTTTCTAAAAACAAGGCGATAGGGAGACATACCAATTGGAATTTTGAAAGTAGTGCGATATGCCCACAAAGCATCATCAAGCTTGATCGACCAATCCTTGCATGAAGAATTAACTGTCTTTTGCAAGATTTGCTTAATCTCCCTATTATAAACCTCAACTTAACCACTAGATTGGGGATGATAAGGGGTCCCCGTCTTGAATTTACACCCATCTCCAACAAGGATCGGAAGTGGTGATTTTGAAAATGGACTCCATTGTCACTCAAAATCGCCCTAGGAACTCTAAACCTAGAGAATATGTGTTTCTTAACAAACTTCATAACATCTTTCCCCTTATTGGTAGGAAGAGCTACGGCTTTCACCCACTTAGAAACATAATCAACCACCACAAGAATATATTGGTTTCCAAAAGAGGATGGGAATAGACCCATGAAATCAATTCCCCAAACATCAAATATTTTGACCTTCAAAATTGGCTTTTGCAACATCTCATTCCTCTTTCCAATATTTCTAGTTCATTGGCATTGATCACAAGTGGCAACAAAAGCGCTTGTGTCCTTAAACATGGTTGACCAATAGAATCCACATTGTAAGATCTTAGCTATTGTGCGTTCCGTACTATGATGATCGCCAGCAGGTTCAGAGTGGCAATGCTGGATAACACTAGGGACTTCCACTTCTGGTACACAATGTCAGATAATGCCATCCAGACATCTCTTGAAGAGCAAAGGATCGTCCCACAAGAAATCTTTCAAAGAAGTGAAGAAACACTTCTTTTGCTATGAAGAATAATCATGAGGTAATTTCTTAGAACAAAGATAATTAACAATATCAGCATACCAAGGCCAATCAGCCTTCTTTACATGCCATAAAGTCTCATCAAGAAAAGTTCATTAATGGGTCGAGTTACTTCCTTTTTCGAATGCATCCGTGACAAGTGATCAGCCACCGTATTCTTAATACCCTTCTTGTCCTTGATTTCCAGGTGAAATTCTTGTAGTAAAAGGATCCATCAGATCAATCTCGGCTTTGCATCATTTTTGGTCGTCAAATACTTCAATGCCAAGTGATCGGTGAAGACGATCGTCTTGGAACCTACAAGATAAGACCGAAATTTATCAAAAGCATAGACAACGGCTAATAATTCCTTTTCAGTAGTTGCATAATTAATTTGAGCATCATTAAGCAATTTACTAGCGTAATAAATAACATGCAACTTCCCTTCTTTGCGTTACCTTAATATGGCTCCTATAGCATAGTCACTGGCATCACACATCAACTCGAATGGCAGATTCCAATATGGTGAAGTAATGATAGGTGCAGAGATCAACTCCTTCTTCAATATTTCAAAAGCCTTGATGCACTCCTCATCCATCTTGAAAGGAACATCCTTTCCCAATAAAGCACACAAAGGTCGGGTAATTTTAGAAAAATCATTGATGAATCTTCTATAAAAACTCACATGACCAAGGAAGCTTCTAATGTCTTTCACTGATGTAGGGACGGAAAGTTTCTCAATAGCTTCAATCTTTTCCCTATCTACCTCAATCCCCTTTTCAGAAATCTTGTGCCCCAATATAATGCCCTCGCGAGCCATAAAGTGGCATTTTTTCCAGTTTCAAGCTAGATTAGCTTCCTCACACCTTGCCAAAACACACTCCAAATTTGCCAAACATGCATCAAAAGAATTACCAAATACACTAAAGTCATCTATAAAGATTTCAATAATGTCCTCCACCATGTCGAAGAAAATAGCCATCATGCATCGTTGGAAAGTGGCTAGAGCATTACATAATCCGAATGGCATATGTCGAAATGCGAACGTACCATAAGGACATGTGAAAGTGGTCTTCTCTTGATCCATGGGGTCGATTGCTATTTGGTTGTAACCAAAATAACCATCCAAAAAGTAATAAAACTTATAACCCGCCAACCGCTCCAACATTTGATCAATAAATGGTAGCGGGAAATGATCCTTACAAGTTGCAGCATTGAGCTTCCTATAATCAATGCATACATGCCAATCACTAATAGTGTGCATAGCAATCACCTCATTCTTCTCATTTGTGACCACGGTCATGCCTCCTTTCTTTGGAACCACTTGGACTGGAATAACCCAAGTACTATCTGAAATTGCGTAAATAATTTCAGCATCAAGTAGCTTAATCACCTCAGCTTTCACTACCTCCTTCATATTTGGATTGAGACGCCTTTAAGGTTGAACCGTTGGCTTATGTTCTAGCTCCATGAGAATCTTATGAGTACAAAAGGCGGGGTTGATGCCTCTTATATCTCCTAATGAATAAGCCAACACCTTTGGGTATTTCCATAATAGCTCAATAACCTTTTCCTCTTCCTGCTTAGTCAAATCGGACCAGACGATGATTGACAGAGTCTCCTCTTTGTCTAAAAACAAGTACTTCAAATGCGATGGTAACGGAGCAAGTTCTAGCTTGGATGGCAATGTAGGCGTATCCACTTTGGGTGGTCTATCAAGAGGTTCAAACCTCTCCTTATGAACAAATCCACGACCTTCTAAATACTAATCTTGAGCCTTAAGTTCCTTCTCATCATCCTACAAGTCAGAACTCAAATGCAAACAAGTTTCTAAATAGTCGTTAGATATCTCCTTAGCACATTGTAATTCTAATAAAGAGTCAATAACATTAACCATAAAACAGGCATCTAAATCCTCTATCGAATCAAAATGTCTAACAGATTTCAATACATCAAATTCCTCTTTAGCTTCTCCTAATTGTAAAGTTAATTTGCCATTTTTTACATTAATTAAAGCACCAGTAGTAGCTAAAAAGGGACGTCCTAAGATAATAGGCACATCTATGTCTCACCAATATCCATCACTAAGAAATCAACAGGAAAATGAAATTTACCGACTTTAACCAACACATCCTCAATGATTCCTTTAGGATATTTCACCGATTGATCAGCTAGCTTCAGTGACACCCTAGTTGGCTTAAAATCTCCAATCTCCAAAGTCTTAAATAAAGATAAGGGCATCATGTTAATGCTAGAA
>CANYLF012227633.1:0-16364 GCA_948193215.1 Bocquillonia castaneifolia
AAAAAGTTGCATCAAGATTAAGATACCGACTTGCAATGTTCTTGATGCTTTCATAAATCACTATTGAAAATATTAAATCTAATGCATAATCTATCATCTAAATTCCAGCCACACTGTATAAACTTATTCAATAGGATAGACCAAATTAAATATAGGATTAAAATAATAGGACATCAGCAGATTTAACAACAATTTATCTTCTCAGCTACAAACCAAAAAAATGAAAAATAAGAGGATAGTCAATATTGCTTCACATAAATGGTTTTGATTACATATACAATCCCAACTTAGTGTAGAGCACAACAAAATATAAATTTAGGAAGATAATCTCAATAAAATTTTAGAAGATAAGAACTTAACATTATCTGAACCACCTCTTAAATTTCTTTGTTCTCACATCATTCAATAGCTTTGATGGGATATTTGTTTAAATCAAATTGTCGATCTGCGGTTACATTCAAGACGAACAATGCAACTTTTTTCTCCACTTCATTATTATTCCGGATGAAATCGGGTAAACACTTGCAAATAGCAATAATGACGTTTTCATTTTCTTTTGTCTCATTTATTAAGCACTTGCAAATAGAAGCAATTGAGATTTTACCTTCCTCGGCATCATTTTTTATGTTTTCTTCTGCCTCTTTTTTTATATCAGTAACGGTGCCTTCATTTGCCTCATTTTTAATGTCAATAACCATGTCTTTATTCATCATTTTACTCTTGGAGATTTTTTAGCAGAAAACAAATTGATTTTCATTATATCTTTCATTTGGAATAGAAGAAAGATAAGTTTTATCAAGTTTAATTGGAAATTTGAAAAGACTCTATAAAAATAGCCTACTGTTTTAGAAATTAAGGAGATCATTTAAGTATACAAATAAAGGGTAAATTTGGAAGAAAGTGTGAATACTTATCTTGAAATACTAGAACAACAAGTATTTATAGATAAAAAAAATCTCCCTAAAACGACATGTAAAAACAAACGGAGGGAGTACATATCCATAAAACGACATGTAAAAACAAATGGAAGGAGTACATATGCATGCATGCATGTATTGATGTATGTATGTATGTATATATGTGCACACACAGTTCTTCTCCTCCATCATTGAAATATATATGTTTTTTTTTCTTTTTCCTAAAAAAAACTTGACAATTCAAGAGTTAAAAATAATAAAAAAAATGAAAGTTAATAGACATTTAAATTAATTAAAGGTTAAGAATATTAAAAGACAAATTAATTAGAGGTTATGAATATCTTAAGTTTTTTTTTTGATAGTTATGAATATCTTAAGTTGCACTTAAATTAGTTAGAGATTAGGACTACCATAAGTCAAGAGAAACTTATGTGTGTGACATTAAATTTTTTAAAGTAATTAAAATGTTCTTAAAGCTTTTACCATAATTTTAGATGGCAACTTATAGAATACTCTAAATCATATGTGACAAAACAAAATCTCATTTATTTAAGTATTCTATATAGATATAAACTAATATAATATATTAAATTAAAAATTAAATCTAAAAATCTTACAATTTCATAACTTATGTACATTATTAATACAAAAGATGGATAAAAAATGTTTAAAATCTATTAGAATATATTTGTTTCTAATTATTAATATAATACAAACTAAAATTAATAAAGCAAAAATTCAATCTAAAATATGAAATATGAAAATTATTCAATAATCTATACTGGTTATTATTCATAGTAGTTTTTTAAATGTAAAATTTTTTGTTGAAACTTTACTTTTTTATTGATGGATTCAGATTTTAGTGTGGACTGGGTTCCGGTATAAATAAAGCCTTCATCCGGAAGGGGGTCTTGAGGTTCTTTGGTTAAGCTGGATCTTGTACAGTCGACACCTACACAAGTAATGTAGAGTGTGAGCGTGGGACTTGGGTCCATGTATTAACTCTAATACTTAAGTGAGTTTTGGTCCCGAATTATGGGGTAAAAAATGAGCTAAATGTTTGAATCTTTTTATATGTGGGTGACCTTTAGTATTTATAAGGTGATTGGATGTGACGTGGGTCAATGAATGGTGGCCAAGTGTTAACCTTCTTTTGCTAATGATCAGTTGTGATTTTCATTATTAGACTGTCTTCTTGGGCTTCAATGTGTTTTTGGGCCAGATCCATCATTTATATAAAACTATAATTCTAAAAGTTCTATTAAAATTTAATAGTAAAGACAAATTTTGAATTAATTACAGAATTATGATACACCAAATAAACTTATAATAATTATAATTATATGAAATAGTATAACAAAAAATGAATAGAATATAAACAAACAAAAGTGTAGAATTTTGTTTACCTAACAATAACTTTCATCATTGGTTTGAGTTATATTATTATCTTTGTGTCCATAGTGTTTTTGATGTGATGATGATTATAAAAACTTGTATTTTATGTTTTCATCAATGTTTTCTTTTTTCATTTTTATGGAATAAAGTTAATCATATGAAATACTTTTGAGAGGTTTTTTTTTTTCCATTTTAGAATGCACAATAAAAATGATAGAAGTTTCATCTATTTATATAAAATATTTGAAAACTAAAAGATCATGGAATGTTAAGAGTTGATGATGAATTTATGAAAATTTAATATGTAATTAATTTATAAACTTTTTATATATTAATAATATGAATGTGTTATGGAATTGTAAGAATTTTATATAACTTACCAAATTTAATTATAATTAATATGCAATTAAATTTATTGGACCTTTTGGTTATAAAAGTAAAAAAAAAAACTCTAGAATCTTAAAAAAGATTCTAGGTGGCAAGTTATATTACCAACTTTTAAATATAAATTATGATAAAGGAAGTTTGGTCAAATTACTATAATTTTGGTTAAAAAATAGTGAAAATTTTAAATATATTCTAAATTAATTTTTTTTAAGTTGAACCATGAATTTTATTAATTGTTTTAAATCTATTCACCCCTCATTATGTTGTAATTTTTTTTGTTATATTTTGGTTCAATGACCTCATTTAGTTAAAACTATGTTGTTTAGGTAGCAATTTTGGAAAATTGATAGATTTTAAACAATTTGTAAAATTTACAGATCAAACTCAAACAAAATTTAATTTAAAATCAATCTTAGCTTTAATTCTGGCACATTAAAATTCCGTAACATATCTCTTGCAAACCGAAAATATTTGATTAAGACATTATTTTCATTTAACAGTGTAAGTAATCTTCAATTATTTTAACATCAAGACTTTTATTTTTCTCTTTAGATTTCATAGTTTCAACCGTATCATGAATTTTATCATTTGTGCCATAAATATAAAGTTGGAAAAATTTTGGCTTGTAATCAGGCTGTGAAAACAATGATCAAATAAGGTGATAGTTTTTCTCATAAAATAAAAGGCAATATGAACCACGTTTACTGTTGATTGCACTATCAACATGTTTTCCCATATAAGTGAAATTAAATAAAGAATTTTAAACTCTTATCCTTTTCTTGAAACATCTTTGCCAATTTTCCCAACATAGTAGTCTATGAACTTAAGAAATTCATGAGCGTCTTCAACAATAATAATTTGGATTTTCCCATCCAAGCAACACAAAGAGAATTTTGGATTTGATACTTGTTTGGTCTTTTCATTCCTTTCTTCATACTAAAAGATTACACCAAAAAAATCACATATGCAACATGACTTCCAAATGTCCAAATTTTATGTCCATGACCTATTCAAAATGTTTTAAGGGGATGGCTATAATAAGCACGTTCTCATATCCAATGGTTTTTAAGCAAGTTCTTATGTGAGAACGTATTTATAACATACATTCCCATATTTTAATAATGATATAATGTTGCATTTATTAAAGAGATTATAATTAATGTTCGATTAAATTAAAATAAATTAACAAAGTCTGAAAAAGAATAAAAATAGTCTTCTAATAAAAAAAATTGCATGCCACTTCATTCCTTAAATTTATATCATGACGTTTTTACCTTCTCAAATCTTATGGATACTTCATCTCAATCTTACTTGTTTAGAAGCTAAAATTCTTGAATTCCAATAATTATCTAGAAAAAGAAATCCCAATCAATAGTGGAATTGTAAAACACCAAAATTTAATATAATTACTTGATATAAAATTATATAATATTCAACTTACCTAATATTTTAATTAAATTGTTAAGGCCATGAAACTTTACCCTTTTCAAATTTAGCCCTATTTTCCATTGGAGTTTTGTTTTTCTATAGGTTATAATTTCAAAAACTCTTTTAGAATTTAAACACAAAAAATGAATGAAAAATAAATATGTATGTTAAGTATAATATTTAAGAAAATTTTAAAAATAAACTATAAGGAATAATATAGAGTTGTATTTACCTTGTGACAAAGTCTCACTAACATCAAAATTCATTTTCATTATACCATCTTATGTGTAATGGAGTTTCCATCTTTTAATGACGACAAAGATGATGATAGAAATTTGTGTTTCATCTCTAAAGAAATATTTCAAAGACACTTCAATGAGAAAGAAAGCAAATAAAAAAAAGTCAAGCAAAACAAATGTATGAAACTCCACGAAGCTTTAATTTATAAGCACAAAATTAGCAAAATGTTCTTTAATGCAAAATATAAATAGTAAACAGATTAAGAAATGTTAGGAATATAGTAGGTCAAGAACTATTAACCTAAATGAAGTTAGCATGGGTCAAAACACTTAGAAGAAAAATATTAAACAAAAAAATGCTAGGTCAAGAACCATTAGGAATATGATAGGTCAAGAACCATTAACATCCATATTAAAGCTTTACAAACTTTGAGTAAAAAAAAAAAAAAAAGCTAACAAAGCTACAATCATCGTAAGTGTCATCTTCTAAATATTCCATAAACAAATAACTCCAATATTCAACAATTCAAATCTATATCAATTAAATTTTCTCTCATTCAAGCAAGTTTAGTTTTAGCTTTATATCTTAAGCTTTCAGTGTCATGGCCCAACCCCTGGGTACGTGGTCGACGCTAGGGAACAGGAAAGTGATTAGTTACCGGAACCCATAGCAAGCCTAAAACCTGGTAATCGTAGTAATCTAACGATAACATGCATTCTATAATCACAACCTATCATACACACACACACACATAAACATGTCTTCTGCATCACATAGTAATAACCAACATTCTAGCTGGAGCCTTACAAGGCTAATCATAATCATATTACTTCCATCGCAACCATTATCCAATTCATAATATAATATTTATATCGTCTGTACACATATCTCATGACAGCCATTCACACTGTTCAATCCTAGGCAAGGAGCTACTACTACAGCTCTAGATTAAATACATATGAATGTTAATATTGAAAATATACTCAAAATTATAGGTGAAGAAGAAGACTGACATAGAGACTTAACATAAGAGGTCTGAGAAGAAAGATCCTGAAAAATAAGATTGAGGGGAATCAGACCTCACTGAGCGAATCAATAACATATTTATGAAATGCAACTTAGATCACAAATAATCACACAATATAAGTATTTATATAATATTATATACACACAAACACACTTATGGATGCAACAATCAAAACAAACAAGAAGGGGGATTGAGGTAGAACACCTAATAAACCTCTAACCCCCCAGAGTCATATAGACTCTCTTAAATCCACACATTTCTCTTCTTCCAATAAATAGTTATAGGGCACCCGAGAAGCCCTCACCGAGCCAGCCCTTGAAATATAAATAGCAGTAATCCAGGAAGCCCTAACTGAGCAAGCCATGGTTAAATAATAAAGAGGATCGATGCTCGGGAAGCCCTCATTGAGCAAGCCCCGTCCTTTACCCAAACCATAACATGTACCTGACTCTTGTGTGTACACAGCTTCGTAACGCCCACCAAGTAGCTTGTCCCACAACGATCCTATATCTGCAGCACAAGCATCACAATCATTCTATTCATAGAGTATTCATAACTTATATATATATATCCACACACACACACACACATATATATATATGAATAATGTATGTACATGCCACATGAAGATGATATTAATGATAATATAATGAAATGAATGTAATTCTATGAGCAAATCATAAATATAAAATTAACTCACTGGTAGAATGGGCGCCTCCTTGCGCTCCTGAGCTACTGGCTCTTCCTCGACCACTATAACTCTTTACAGAATAAATGTGATAACAGAATCTAGAACAACATCAAAATATTCTATTCACTAAAGAATTCTAGATTTCTATTTAAAAAATCTTAACAACCTATTTTGTTCCTAACAATATAATGGATTTTATCATTATAATCATTCAAATTCGATATCACATTTTACGAAAAAATTCTATCGAACATTCGGCAGAACCTTCCTTGCAAAACGGATATCTCTCCATTGGAGTGGAGCCCATCCTGCAATAAGAAATACACTTCTATAATCACCAACGCTATTGGGCTTACCAAGATTACCTGGATTTACCAACTCAACCAACACAACATAAACAACAACATATATATTTAAATCATTATATTCAACTCATCACACTTTATTATCTACTTAAACAAACTTATTCAATGTACCAACAATATCCAACATGAATTTAATTTCCTTTTCCTTTCCTTAAATTCCTTTTTATAAAATTTAATATCAAATCCATTGTATATACATAACCCATATATACTTCCTTATAATATATTATTTTCTTGTTCTCAATTATTTATCAAACTTATTTCCTTTCTTCTAACATTTTATCAAATTACTTCTCCCTTTTGTATCAATTTTCCTTATCTTAACTATATAACAAATTAATATCCATAAATTATATTAAATCACCATCTATCCAAATACTTTGCTTTTATGATAAAAAAAATTCTGATTTACTTCTATTATTATTTATTCTCTTTAATTAACCATTAATTATGGTTAATGTACAATCTACAACCTAATAATACATTTATAATCTAAATTAATTATCTAAAACTCATTTCTAACTTATTTCTACCTATTCATTATCCTAACAATCCATCTAAAGCCTAATTATATTATTTTAATTCATTTCATGCTTTTTGAGAAATGTCCATACACCGCATTTACACTTCTAAGATTTTTAATTTAAAATCTACAAGGTGTTTAACTATATTATCTTCACAAAAATTGTTCGAAATAATTTTCTGTCATTTTTAAAAATATTTTTAACCCTAATTGGTTGGGGCCCATAGCTACCGCCCACTCTCCACCATAGGGGTGGTCGTTTGGCCACACAAACATACCAGTAGGCTCGCAAACACACCAGGAATCTTTCCCCAGTTCCACACGCCTTTTCAACACCCAAAACGTGCAGATTGAAGTAAAGAAAGCCATCGGTAACGAGAAGGGTATTTGCTCTGATCATCATAGACAACCCTTTTTACAGGTTTTAGGGTATAGGGAGCTCGATTTTGGTAGAGATTGGGTTTGATTCTGGCCGAAGGAGTGGTTTCCATGGTGGCCGTTTATCCCAAAATTTCAAACCTCAAAAACTCCTCCAAACGACAGTGGTTTTTGGGCTTTATATGTCACAATAATGAGGGTGAGAAGGGCTTCAATTTGGTATAAAGCTCGATGAGAATGGTTGCCTGAATCTGATGAATGGAGTTGAAGATGGTAGGGGAGCTATAGTGATATTTTGAGATGTTTCTAGGTACTATTTTCAAGTTTTATTACAATTATGCCCCCTAGTAGAAGTTGGGATATATAAATAACAAACTTTTAAAAGTTACAAGTTAGTCCTAAATTGAAATTACTTGTTATTTTGGACTCAATTTAATTCTAAATTTTTACCATGAATTTGTATAATTTTTTAGCACATATCTTAAAATGAATACCCAAAATACCCTTTTTGAATTTTCAAAGTATTAAACTTAATTAAATTAAATTTCGAATTAGAAATTAATTAATCCGAAAAATTGTGGTATTACATTCATACTTCTAGCTTTCTAATTAAATTACTTACATCCAACATGTTTTCTAGCTTTTTAATCTTTCTAGCATGAATAAATTTCCATTTAATGCAATTCTCACTTTTAGTTTCAAGTTCCCTTCATCACATTAATTACTTTCAAACTATTCCTTTGAGTTTATTGTTAGTTTTCTTTACTTTCAGTTCAATAGAATTTCCATTGCAATTCTTTCAACTTCGCAAACAATACATTTCATTTTAAATCAAGATATAACCATTGAGATACTTTCAAAGTGAATCCAGCCTCCAATTATTTGATATAAGTCAATTTATTGAAAGAAAAGCTCTCTGGTACACTCGTAACATTGTTCGATTGAGATTCTGACTAGCACCATGGGTGCTAAATTCATTCTGGATTGGATTTAGTGGGATGGAGGAATTTTAAATTTGAATCACTACTTAAAAAGTAAGCAATCTCCATAGAGCCTCTGCCTAAAAAAGGCACGCTCAAAACTCTTTGAAAGACACACAAAAAAGATAGAGTACATAGATTAGACACACTACACACTGGGGGGGGGGGGACACACTGGTGGCTGGAAAGAATTTTGGTTTACATACAGAAACTCTCATTGCACACAGAACACAAAAGTATTCTTTCTAGGTTTTAAAGCAACAAAGCACAGTATGTGATCAACAAAACAAGAAAGCACCAAAATACCACTCAAAGTTTCTGAGGGTCCTCAAGCACTTCCTGATGGGTTAGCCTAAATACATAGGGTATTTTAGTAATATTATTAAAAGACATATGGTAAACCTAGCAAAGGGTCCCTATAAATACATATTATTTCTCATTTGAAAGGTATCTAATTCTCTCTTTACTCTCATACATCTCTATTCTCTCTATTTTCTCTCTGTTCTCTATGAACATTGACTTAATCATCGGAGTGGTTTTAGGACTTAGAGTCCCACCACTTATTTATCTTTCTCTGTACAGGACTCTAGAAGCATAAAGAATCAAGGAACAGAGGAACCAATTCCATCAATGGTACGGTGAGCGTGGATCGAACATGCGACCTTCAGATGGATTATGAACCCATTCCATCACTTCCTAAACGTTTAGGTAAGTTTTCTAATCTCTTCTTTAGTTTTCTTAATCATTAAAAGCATGAATAAATGTTGTGATTGAAACTTCCTGTACGTTCTTGCCATGAATCCTATGCCATTTAATCTTTGTGAATAAGTTTTATGAATGTTAATATGAATTAAATGTTATTAAAATGAGTTGTTTTTCATGTTTTGCATCTTTTATGGCTTCCTGTACATTAAAATATGCCTTGGATATAAGTCACATATGTTTATTGTTCATGTTCTTGAATTCTAAATGTTATTTTGCATTTGCATTTACATTCACATAGATTTAGGTTGTGTTTTACCATTCTTGACTATTTTTAGGGTGTTTGCATTATAAATCGGTGGTTTTTTTTTTTATCCTTTTTGTTGATTTTTGGGCCTGGGGAACTCAAAAAATGCATTTTCTATCATTTTTGTGCATCTATATTTCGTATGGAGGTCAACGACACACCAGGAAGTGGCATTGCCACAAAATGCCACTCCCTTAATGGCGTTTGTTGCAAACACCACTCTTTGGAGTGGCGTTGTGGGCTTTTACTCCTGAAAACTGGCATACATCCTAATCTACTTAAAATAATGCAGTCACGTGGAAATTATCAACAAGGTAAGTCTGTAACCCTCTCTAATAATCCTTAGAATGTTAAAATGCATGTAAATGATCTTATAATGTTCATTTGGTAATCTTTTAGGTTAAGAGATGCTAGAAACCTAAGTTGTGTTGATGTGTTGCCATATTTGTTACAACTGTTGCATGTAAATGGTTTTAATAATGATTTGGTAATTGTAAAATGAATCCTTGTTTGTTAATTAATAGAAACCCACAAAGCATACTTATATGTAAAAAATAGGTTAATTTGGTTGTTACTGTTAGTATTTTAAAAATCGAATCAGTGGACAAACCGGTGAGGCCACCGATTCAAGGTTCAACCGATCCAACCGTTGGTCCAACCGTTTGATCTCTCTTAAAGAAGACCTCTAGTTTTCAAACCAAACAAATAAATATTAAAGCCCACGTGATAGTTGGAAGGTCCACCTCTTCCACTCCTTTTATTCTTCATTTCTTTTTTTTTGTTTTTTTGATGTTTATTCCTTCTTTTAACAGAGAGAGAGAGAGAGAGAGAGAAGGAAGAAAAGTTGAAGACAGTAAAATGAGTATTTTTTTGATGAAAAAACAAAAAAGAATAAACAGGGTTCGTTCTTTATTTTTTTGAGCCCAGAGTTTGAATCGGCTGATAGGGTATATTTTATCGGTTCACAGTTTTTATCGATTTTTTCTGGTAAGGTTAAACCATATTTCCTGTTTTATAGGGTTAATCGAATAGGACTAGCCTCTGGTTTCCGGTCAAACCGGTTGAACGTTCGGTCCATTTTTTAAAACCATGGTTACTATAATTGTTGTTAGTGGAAATGAAGGTAGAAATAATTCTAAAAGTGGTTGTAAAGAATCACAATTTAAGAAATGCGGTAGTCCAATCCAAGAATCTTTGAGGTCAAGGCGGCTCTGCTTTTTTTAAAGGAATCGAGACGCACACCAATAAAATGTTCCCGATGCCGGTTCGGGTGGCGACTCCCACATTAGATGCTACCGCGTAAACGCGCAATGCTGCAGTGGTCAATCAGGCTGGGACTCTGAGGAAACCCCTCATGGTCTACAAGTATGTTAATCTTTATAAAACATAAAAGAATATGTTGGAATATTTAACATACTTGTAGACCATGAGGGGTTTCCTCAGAGTCCCAGTATATATATATATATATATAACAATTTAAAAAAAAGAAAACCGACTAAACCAAGCCGAAATAAACTTAGCCATTAGGTTGGTTTAGTTTTGGATTAGAACTTTATTTGGTCTAGATTGGTTTCATATTTTTAGGACCAAAAACCAATTGGTTCTGATAAATTCAAACCGAACCGATGCGATCCGTGCACACCCTGCGCGCCACTACAATGTCATACACTAATGAGATAAATAAATTAATGCAAACACAAAATTTAAACCATTTATGACAATTATATAAATTACAAATATTAAATTATTTAAGCTAAATAAGTTAAATCGGTGAATTATAAGTCTAAAATAGCCACACACAAGTGTTTGGGATATTGAGTAATAGTGACATACCTTTATTTACTTAGTTTTGATTACCAATTAATTTATAATTAACCTAAGAGTTTATCGTTGCATGGAATTGTAAAAATCAAATAGTTAGTGTAAGAAATTGTCAAAATTAAAAAAAGTGTGATAGAATTGGAAATTAAGTGAAAGGTCGTGGTTTTATTTATCAATACCTTTTTTAAAAAGTTAACACAATTAAGCACTTAGGGGGTGTTTGATATCCCGACTTTGTTTAAATTAAAATTTTTAGCACTTATTTACATTAAGTTATGTTATCAAACATGATTTAATGTCAACTTAACTTAATCAGTTAAGTCAAAAACCACTTAAAATAATAAGTCAAAACTTTTGAATTAAAATTTCTACTGAAAATTATCAACAGTTGTTATTCAAAATTTTTTTGCTAAAATAGTTTATATAAACTTATATTATCATTAATAAATAAAAAACTCTTTTATTTTGCATTTATACTCTTTATTTAACTTATAATTTTATTGACTTTTATACTCTTATATACGGTTATAATTAGTTTTTCGAATGACTTATAATTTAAATTGTGTATTTTTAATAATTATAAATTAAAAAAATAAAATTTTAAAATTAGTTAATGAAAAAATTAATATTTTCAGTGATTAAAGTTATCAAACAGATTATTGAATTTAACATTTAAAATTTTCAGCATTTATCACATTCAACACTTAAAATTCAGTGCTTAATTTTTCAGCACTTAATTTTCAGTTTTATCAAATACCACCTTAATTTTTTTTTAAACTATGGTTTAATCTTTAAAATTAACAATTATGATTGACAATATTATTTATCAGAAAATAATATACCGTAATTATACCCATGAACTAGAACTAAAAAGGGATGAATTGATCTGGATTCAACAGTTCTGGGGTTAATATGTAAAACATTAAATATGTTTTACATATTTAGGGGTTGATGTAAGAATTGTTTAAAAGTTAAAGGATAAAATCGTATTTTTGTATACGAGAAAAAGCAAGTAAACAAAACGAACTCTCGCTTCCTTTTGGCTCTCAAGCTTCTTCTTGCTCCCAACAATCGCCACTGCTACTCCAACAGCCTGGTTTGATTGCTGCCACGGCTATAACCACAGCTTCTTATAGTGCGTTCAAAATTAATCTGTTTTAAATGTTGATAATGGTTGTGGATTATATTGAATTTTGATACTATTTTTGAATTTAACATATATTCCCATTCTGTTTCTGAGATGGGTTTCTGTTTTTTTTTTTTTTTGGCTCTTTTAGAATCGAAACCAGGCATTTTAAGGAAATCTGATTTCATTTTATTCGCTATATGCTGCTGTCATAGTCTTTTTATCAAAAGGATGATCAATTTTCATTCTATATCATCTGCAACCTTGATTTTTGACAGATGGGAGAGCTGGCAGTTGAGAAACATGTCCAATACATTTTATCTGTGGAAAAGGTTTGATTTTTTTATAAATTTTGTGTTGATTTGCTAATAAAAACACTGTAGATTTCATAAAGCCTGACTATTTTTTCATTATCTTTGCTACATGTTTGTTGGGTGATGATTTGTTTTAACTAAAGAGAAAAGATAGTTATGAGTCCGTGGTAATGGAGCACTTAAGAATGAATGGAGCTTATTGGGGACTGACTACTTTAGACATTTTAGGAAGGCTTGATTGCGTTGATTCTAATGAAGTAATTGAATGGATCTTGCAATGCCAACATCAATCTGGTATGTATGTATGTATATTTGAATTGCAAGTTTTTTTTTTTTTTGCCTTTGTTTATTGTCAATTCCATCTTTTTTTTTTGTTGGTTTTTCTTTGCAGGTGGTTTTGTTGGTAATATTGGTCATGACCCCCATATTCTTTATACCTTGAGTGCTGTTCAAGTACTTGCCATTTTTGACAAACTAGATGTTCTTGATGTTGATAAAGTTTCTAATTGTATCCTTGCTGCATTGTCTGGCAACTTTTAATTTGCAATGTTTTATTTGATATACTCTCTATATTGGCAAGTGGATTGTGTTTGTTTCAATGAATGCCACACAATATATACTTTTACTATTTAATTTGGTGGAACAATAATTTATTTCTGGTAATTGAAAGGTAGAGAAAGTAGATTTGGGCTTGTATCGATTCCTTGTTGGAGATCTTTACATGAAGTCAATTAGTTTTGATTGCCTAATTAAGAAAATAAGGTTCCATAAGTATTATATGTCATCTGTTCCTTGTTTTACTTAAATTTCTGGTCAGATATTGCTGGGCTGCAAAATGAGGATGGGTCCTTTTCTGGGGACATGTGGGGTGAAGTGGATACAAGGTATTTTTTTTAATGGAATTCTTATTTGGTTTGTAATTAATCATTAATTAATTGTATTCCATTTTAATAAAACAATTCTATCTTTTTTCTAGGTTCTCTTATATTGCCATATGCTGTCTCTCTTTATTGCACTGTCTAGATAAAATAAATGTGGAGAAGGCTGTAAATTATATCCTAAGCTGCAAAAACGTGGACGGTGGATTTGGATCCTGTCCTGGTGGGGAGTCTCACGCCGGACAGAGTATGTTCAGCGTAACTCAAGAAATTTTGTAGAAAATCTTGGATCATATAGGGACTTTATGTGCGTCAACTTACTTTCAATTGGTGCTTTACAATTTACTTGCTATGGATGAATATCTGTTTAAATTAATAAACTTGTTTTTTTTTTTATTCTGATTCTCTTTTTTAAATTGATTTTAGTTTTATGTTCTACTATCTGCTTAACACTTATATGGATGGTCAAAAATATCTTTGACTTTGATTGTTGAATAATTAGCTGTTACTTTTGCCTTGCTTTTTGTTCAGTTAAGTTTAATAAGGCTGTCATTTTATGTGTCAGTGGCAACTCTAATATGTTTACAAATGTCTATTTCATTTTTAGTAGCAAATTTCAACGTGATGTATATTTACCCAATGCTGCAATGCTTATTAAAAGGTTTATCTGCTTATGCTTAAGTGGGCACTAGAGCTGAAGCATATGTTTTAACTATCTTCTCTTCTATTGGTATAGTTTCAATGCATAATTTCTAGTATAATAAAGTACAGTTAATCATTCTACTTTTTTAGCAAGAGATTCATATTTGTTTCTTTCATATCTAATATAGCACAATTGCATACTGAAACTTTCTTCCTTGGCTGGCAAGTGACTTGTATTATCCTTGTCACTTCATTTCTGAACTACCTGAATTTGATAACATGATAATTCACTTTGACAAGTAAAATGTTTTTATCTTAGTGAACCATGAAAAGGGTTTTAATGAATCGGAGGATGTACTTTCTCAGAAAGCTTTGTTCTACTTGTGGTGATTGCAGTTTTCTGCTGTGTGGGTGCCCTTGCTATTACAGGGTCTTTGCATCATGTTGACAAGGACCTGCTAGGCTGGTGGTTATGTGAACGGCAAGTCAAATCTGGAGGCCTAAACGGTCGCCCTGAGAAACTTCCTGATGTTGGTATTTCTCTCCTTTGTAAGTTGCTTTCTATAATCAATTTTAGAGATTTTCTAGTTGTGATTCTTCCAAATCTCTTCAGGTTTGTTATTCTTGGTGGGTTCTTTCTAGCTTGGTAATGATTGACAGAGTTCATTGGATTAACAAGGACAAGCTTGTTAAGTTTATCTTGAACTGTCAGGTTAGTGTCTACCTTTTGGAATAAACTAGAGAACCTTGAAATGTTTCCAATGTTGGTATTTTGTTCTCTGAAATGTTGCTTAAAAGTTTTGCTAAAATGCAATCAATTTACAGGACACAAAGAATGGAGGAATTTCTGATAGACCCGATGATGCAGTTGATGTATTCCATACATATTTTGGGGTAGCTGGTACGTAGTTTTGTCAACTCTTTTTTATTAGTTCTGAGCATTAAGGCAAAGAATCCATGTAGGCGACCCCAAATGAACTTGGGATTAAGGCTTAGTTGAGTTGAGCATTACAACTCTGCATGTGGCTCCTATTCACCCTTTTTTTCCATGTACTTTTCTATCAGCTACTAAAGCCCTTACTCATGTAGCGAACTTTTTTCAGTACATGCATTCTTTTTCTTTCTCATCTCCATACTAGAGCTTCTCGTTGTTTATATGTTTATTTATTCCTTTTTGCATTTTGAAGCCGGGGCAAAAAAAAAAAAAAAATCCATGCAAATCAGATACAACTATTACCATCTAAAATGCATTTGCGCTTCTCCCTCCAACTCCTACTTTTCATGCAAGACTCTATAGATTACTGTGTGAACATGAACTTGGGAATGCGATCGAGTGTGTTGTACTCATATTTTTGTTACCATGGTTGATAATTTATTATTTTCTGCAATTTTTTTACTAATATTTTTTCCCCTTCTTCTTCATCATAGGTCTTTCACTTCTTGAGTATCCTGGTTTGAAAGCCATAGATCCAGCTTATGCTTTGCCTGTTGATGTGATAAATAGGATGTTCTTTGGTAAATAATTGTCATCGACATTGAGATGGTTACATAACATTCTTGACTTGTGTTCTTATGAATTATTAAAAATTTTAATATTATATTTCTACTATTTCGCATTTTTACTTTGGCACTCATCATTTAGAAGGTGACTATTGTTGTCATTATTGTTGTCTTATTATTATACACTGCTCCTTAGGGCTGTATATGAGCCGAGCCGCTAGAAGGTGACTATTGTTGTCATTATTGTTGTCTTATTATTATACACTGCTCCTTAGGGCTGTATATGAGCCGAGCCGCTCACGAGCGGCTCGGCGTTCGGCTCGATAAAAGCTCGGCTCGAACTCATTCGGGAAGTAAACGAGCCGAGTTTGAGCTCAGATTTTTGTTCATTTATCTAAACGAGCCGAGCTTGAGCTTAGTGGTGTTCAGCTCGTTTACGTTCACAAACAGCTCAATAATGAGCTCGTGAGCTGGCTCGATTAGGAGCTCGTGAGCTGGCTCGGTTACAAGCTCGTGAGCTGGCTTGGTTTCAAGCTCGTGAGCTGGCTCGGTTATGAGCTCATGACCAGGCTCGATTAGGAGCTCGCGATCTGGCTCGATTAGGAGCTCATTAGATGGCTCAGTTAGGAGCTCGCGAACTGGCTCGTATATGAGCTCGTAAAAAATAAATATTTTTTTAATAAATATAATCAATATATTTTTAATAGATTTATATTGATTATATTTTATGTATTTATAGATTT
>CANYLF012228058.1:0-12599 GCA_948193215.1 Bocquillonia castaneifolia
TAAAATTGAGGACCCAAGCTTAATTTTGTTGGGATGCCTTTGAAACTTTTTTTTTCAAATTAAGCATAGCCTTTCAGTCAATTTTGAGCCATTACCATATCAAAATACAGGATACACTGCATTGACATGCCTGCCGGCGGCTTTAGTTCTTGCTCTAGAAGGATCCATTATATACTGCTCGCATTCATTATCACCTGAACATGATTTTGTAGTATTTGTTTTGCCACATTTCTTCCTATTTAAAGATGGAACTGTAAAATAATGCACAGACTCTCTCTCCCATTCTCAAGTTTTCTAGAGTCATCCATAATCTATTATAATATA
Organism: Bocquillonia castaneifolia; assembly: GCA_948193215.1. NCBI lineage: Eukaryota > Viridiplantae > Streptophyta > Magnoliopsida > Malpighiales > Euphorbiaceae > Bocquillonia > Bocquillonia castaneifolia. Next base: position 325 of record CANYLF012228058.1, read on the forward strand.
TTATTTCTTCCCTAATTGTCTAGAAGTTAATCAATTATAAGACACTTCTAGTAGCATTAGAAAACTGACATTAAGCACTATAAATACATCCATTCCAGTGTGTAATTTTTCGTATAAATGATGTACCTAACCCCCCACCATGTAGGATAATACGTAGTTTTGATAGTGATGGAACATATATGCACAAACAATAATAGACGTTTATGATTGGTACAAAAAAAAAAACAGCTTTATAAGAGAGGAACAATCAACAACTAAGTACAAAAAAAAATGAGGTTAGAAAAAATTTAGATGGTTCAATAATTAATTGTCTATATCTACAGAGATACCGATTTTTCCTTGTATACTACTTTGAAATAAAAATTCTCTTTTTATTCATGAATATAAGTTATATTAACCGAACTACTAAGGTGAATTGATATACCCATGTAGGTAAGGGTTAAGGGTAAAAGTCTCAGATTCGAGACCTACCCTTATCAAATTATAAAAAACAAGTTATATTAATCCAACCATACACATCATCCAAACAGTGTGTTGAATTACACTACACTACACAATTACGCATAGTAAAAATACACTACACAATTACTCATAGTAAAAAATTTGTATGTTTATAAGTATTTTTTTTTAAAAAAAATTACATTAGTAAAAAATTTGTATGCTAGTGTTGTGTCAATTTATATTTACTTTTTAAAAAAATAATTAAAAAAAAGGGGGGAAAAGAACTCCAAGTGAGTGACAATTTTCCTTGTGTCAATTTCTATGAGAATTAAAGATGAATTCCTTTTCTTCTTGGAGCTTCAATTGCACGTTGAAAATCGCAAAAGAGTAGCAGGATTAGTGTGCGAGGTTGAAAGTAAAAAAGGCTTGGGATTCAAGGCTTTATAAAGAGAAACTAAACCAAAGGAAAGTTATGCGTGAAGAAGAGGGTGTGGAAAGGAGCAAGTACTAATGCCCTGCAGGTGCATTTTACGTAAAGCTTAACATGTGGTCACGTGTGATCCAACGACCTTCAAAATCTCCCCAAAACTTGAGCAGTAAGTATTGGTTTTTGCTTCACTTCGGGATCTTCATGCCTCTCTACAAGACATTCTGTCACCTGTGTTATTCAAACAAACCCTCATTAATCCTAACTAATCTGTACAATTAAACTACATTATCCCCTTATAATGCCTTCCGCAATATCTGTTAGCACTTGCTGTCTTCATTGCTGGACAAATAATTTTCGAGCAACATGGCCTTGGACAAACCTTCGCTCGTCTTTTACCAGAAAGGCCGCTTTCTTCGTATTCAGAATGTGATGTTTCAGCATGTGATCAGTTGTTCTTGGAAGAATTGGCTTGTCCTGAAAGTGCTCAATTGATCAATAATTCATCAGAATCTTTCATTATTTACCTGTCTGATGGCTAAGTTACATAAAAACAGTACGATGCAAGTAACATTTAAAGACTATTCTTAGAATAATAATGCCAAGTAACTTATGGAACATGAACACACGGGTTTCACATATCATTCTCAGATCAGACACAGCCAAAACATTCCACCACATCCATGCAGTATTCATACCAAAAGGTAAAGTCAGAAAGGAGTTATATGATTTCTCAATAGATAGTTTGATACAGACAAGACACAAATTGAACTCACGAAGCTAGTTTGCTCCACTGTCGCTTTCACGCTTCCTCATGTATTTCCAAGTTGGAAATTATCATATTGAGAACTCCACAGGGAGGACACTATGGAACAAGGAACTCGACCAAATCACTTACAACTCCAGTGTCAAGTCACAACATTTGGGACAGACAAATCAACAGGGGTGAGATGGTCCAAGTAAGGGAGTAAGCAACTGTATTGATTTTCAATAATGCTTTGACTAACCAATCGATTGTTTTAGAAATAGAAAAGCAATTGGATTTATTCTCTAAAACAGTACATTTTCCTTCAAACTACAAAGTACAAATTACAAACACAGACATGTAAGGTGAAATTTATGATGCTCCAAATGCCAACTGTATTTATCATTCTCCTGAAACATGATCTTCATCAAGGGATAATGTATTATCGAGCTAGACCTAACTTCCTCATTCTTTGGAACTGATGTGGATCAGACATTTCAACTAGACACTTCTTGGAAAATTAGAAACTGGCCAACGGTGTTCTTAATCAATCTCAGTGTCAGAATTAATTAATTCTCTACAAATCTATCATTAAATTGTTAATTTAAATGGTTCCATTGACATTTTGATGCAGGACAAGAATACTAATTATATTCCTAATTTCAGTATTATAATCCTGCATCATTTTCCAACTCCAAACTGAGAAAAATAATCATGTTAACTTTTTCTTGAGATAGTTACAAGATTTCATGCCAATACATTGTGTGCTGAGAAGTACTTAAGGAATTGTTACAGTATCAAAATGAAATATATGAAACGAACAAATTGTGTATTCATAATAAATCACAATTACCATGTTAGTTTCAGATCCCGACGTTACATGATAGTATGACTTCCCACATAAGAGGTAGGAGTAGTTCCCTATTTTTATAAGGAAACTACCAATGGATTTTTACAACATTGTTTATCAGAACAAACAATTTATTCAATATTTCAGACACCAGCAACATATAATTTTTCCCTGCTATATATGGGCAAACTATGCAATAAACATTGCAAATAAACATCACAGCCTTTTGACTCAAGTGCTAGCAGAGTATTCAGCTATAATCTGTAGGCAAGCATGCTGTTCAGATTCATACCATCAACTAGCAAAACAAATGCATGCAACTACAAGATGAAAACGAGACATCTATTTTGCTTCAAAGGTTGAGAAATGAGAAGCAGAGTGATGAACAGAAACCAAAAACAACAAAGTCAAAAATAGTTGTTCTGATTCTTTGAAGACAATCTCAAGGCCTCTAAGAATACAATGCAATAGTAGAAGCTAAGGTTGTTGTTGTGTAGTCAAGTAGACAAACATACTGTATGCACCCACATCACCTCAAAAGGATAAACATATAAGATACATTTAGCTAACTTAATTACCTAACAAGAGTTCATATTCCAACCGATTTTTGGTTTCCCAGTATCGCTCCAGCAGTATACCTGTAAATGAAGCTGCCAACCAAGAGTACGTGCACCTGGTAACCCAAACAGAGATCAAGAACAAAGCTTCCTCATGTAATTAACAGACTAGCTTTGTCAAACTGAAAATGAAACCTTAGTGCTATTAGTGTTTGCTAGCATCTACAAAATGTTGTCAAGACTTAAGAAAGAACATCAGGGAGCTGTATCTGATATCGTATCTCAGCGTGTTGATGGTAAATAAAACCTTCATCCGTCTAACCAGTTTCTGATAAGAAGTAAGAAGGGATTGGTTGGTTTCAAATATTTAGCTTGAGTCACTTGTGAACTAATGTACTCCCCTATATTAGAAGCAAACATGTATCTTTGCTTCATTGTCAAAGAACATTCTGGGAAGGGATTTTTATGACAAAGGATGCCCATCTTCGAACCCACTACCGAACCTAGTCATTGCCCAGCGAAGGAAGAAAAGGAACCTGGTATGTGAACATAACACTCCATGCTCATTTCCAAAACTTCAGGCACAAAACAGGATTAGAATTTGGCATTAAAAAAAAAAGTTGTGCAGTGCTCCATCCACTCCACATATTAATTGACAATAAAAGGATTGGGAATTTTTACGTCTTATGATCAAAGAAAGACCATTTTCATGTTAAAAATCAAGGATGTTCGACTGATTAGACAAAACTTTCAGGTTTAGGAACAATGTAAACTCATTTCATTGAATTAATGTCGATAATATATAGAATGTTCAATTAGATCAAAAAACTAAATGTTGCATTATGTGGAAGTGTATAACCAAGGGGGAGGAGCTCTAAGACTATAGTTCAATTCACACGAATTCGATAAAAGTATAATTCTTGTGCTTCAACAAAACCAATTTCTTGTTCCAACCCAAACATCAAATTACACATCATCAACAATTAAACAATCTGTATCCTACAGATCACTTCACACCCAACAATCAACTATGAGAAAATTAAAAAAAAAAATTGGAGAGACACTAAAGAACAGGCATGCTAAGTTACAAAGTTCAAAACTTTTGCTATTGTGGGACCAGAATCTTCTTATCAGAAACATGGTTGTTTACTCACTGTAATTTATTAAGTTACAAAACAAATGCCACAATTAATTAAAGAGCAGAGAAACAAATAGAACTTATCGTTGATAGTACATTCTCAGTAGGGAAAGAGTTTTGAAGGAAAATCCTGAAATGGGTATAGAATTGATCGACCAGGTTTTTTTTTTAGCAAAGAAATAATGCCTCCTGCAGTGAACAATGAAGTGATGGTAAAGAGAATAATATACGATACTGAAGCAAATACAGAGGCCGAACCTAAAATGAATGGAATTGGATCTTGCTTTTCCACTAAAATTTCATTTGACCCACTAGACTTCCATTTCAGAGCCCAACACTTAATAATGCATAGTCCAATGATAGGTCGGTATCTTTATGGAGGGATTTAAGTTTTTGTTTTAATATAAATTATACATAAATCTAGACCCGTTCAGTGCGGGTCAACCTGGAACTGAACCGTCCGTTTTAGGAACCGGAACCAGAACTCCCCTCTAAGGTTCCGGTTCCAATTCTTGCAAAATAGGAACCGGAACTGGTGGTTTTGTTCGGTTCTTATTCAGAAATGTAATTTTTAGTTTTAAATTACGATTCGAAATCAGAATCGTACCATCAGTTTCAGAACTGGAATTGCGCCCTTAGATTCAGTTCCAATTTCAGTTCGATTCCAAATCGTAGATAAGTCTATCGTAAATTCATTAAATTTAATTCAATTCACATAAATTTAAATTTTAAATCCAACTTAAAATAAAATCGTATATATTCTTCCGAACTGAATTTGAACTTACCTAAAAAAGAAAAATCAGACCTGATTAGGTCCATTTTTTTTAGGTCTAATTCAAACATGGAGTCATGAACTTGTCCAGTAATATTGGAATTGTTCCAGAATTAGGAGATTACAAGTTCTTATTTAAGTAGTTTGAAATTACAAGTTTTTTTTTCTTGAGTTGAAATTCTAGTTGAATTTGGATAAAGTAAAAAAACAAAAAAAACATTGCTGTCTTTCCCAAAGATACAAAATGATGAGGAAAATTGAAAGGCAATGCTGATTTCAAGGAACTATAGTGTAGTAGTGTACAATGTCCAATAAAGTCACAGTGGTGTTTGTAGTTCAGCCCTCCATCTGTTATTAACTTTATCTATAAATTCTTCAACTCTCCTTCTAAATTCTTCACCATCATCATCATCATCAATAACATCAGTACAATTGTTGCTTTTCTCATTCATTTTTTCTTGGCAAATGTGTTCTCCTTCTGCTTCTTGTGCAACATTTGACTCTTTGCTCACTTCAATTAACATTTTATTTACATCAATTTGATGATGCACAATAGTAGTAGCTATTGACTGTACTCTTGCATTAATATATGCATTGCCAACTCTTAAAACAGGAACTTGACTTTCTTCATCATAGGAGCCAGGTGATTTTGAACCAATGAGGATTATGACTATGATTAAATTGCAAAAACAGAAGATGTAAAGAGGGTTGGAAGTAGTTTCGCTGATCAATTCCAATGTAGGACCAAACATGGTTACTAAATGTGTAAAAAAATTAAAAGAAGAAAGAGCTGAAATTTTTTTTAGTTGACTAGTTGTATTTGGCAAAGAATTAGCTTCACAAAGCCCTTTTAAAGGGCAGAAGTGTGGGGAGGAAGTTTTTTTTTATTTTTTTCCCTTTTTTTCCTTTAGCAGAAGTGTGAAGTGTGGTGTGAAAGCTAATGAGTGTATCCTTTTGTTTAATAATTCATGCGTTAATAATAATATTTGTGAAGTTTGTTTTGTTGCAACCAATAAATATGGCATGGCAAGTCTTCGTTGACTTATCAATTAAAAATTAGTATTGTACCTAACAAGAATATATCACATGCAACTATCACAACATTTTTAAAAACTATTCTTGAACTTGTTTTAATAATAGATGTATTAGCTAAGATGAGCCTAAAAAAAACTCATTTGTGGTTTGAGAATTGAGATGATAAAATTTTAGTGACTTATTTCCACGTATAATTAACTTTTAAAATTAGAATAATTTTAGCAAAGCTTACAGTACAATATAAAAGCTTCAGATCTTCATCATATAAATAAAAGCTTTGGGCTAACACTTAATTTGGCCCATTTAAACTTACCACTAATGGGACCTAAAAAAGTAAAGATTTTTTATCTGTTGTTAGGCTTTGAATTGTGGGGCTTTTAGTTGTGGTAAGTTTAAGAAGCCCAGTTGTGAGGAACGAGAAACAATGCAGAGCCGAAAGGGTCACTTCTTTATTGGGTAATGGGTATGTCTATGTGTTTCATGAGCTTGACTAAGGTCCTATCATTTTACATGAATTGAAAGGTGCATTATGATGATGAGCCGAACAAATAGAGAGCATGCTCACCAAGAATAATAAGAATTTTGAATAAAAATTCGTTCAAGAATTTTACTACTATTTTACCATGAATCCATGATGTCTAAAGTGTATACAAATAGTCAAAACTTATGGTCCTTTTCTATTAGGTTTAATTATTATAAAATATCCTCAAGTTTAACCCTTTTTTAATGTAGTTTATTCTTTCCATTTCAGTCATATATTATCTAATTTGTTCCAATATAACATATATTATGCTGGTGTCTCTGGCAATTTTCTTAGATCAATAATTGATGTCTTATTTAGGAAATATCAAAAAAAATCTTTTTTCTCAAAAAAAAAAAAAAAGATAACCAACAATAGCAATTCTCACTGGCCATTACGAATTTACTATATGAAATTTTACGAAATATTAAAATAATTTGTGAAATTCACTCGCTTAAACACTTGGTATCTGTGTGTTACATATTCTACATCCACAATCCATTATAATAATACCTCACATCGGTTAAAAGTCAAATATCATAAATTTTTAGGTGAAGTTGATTCACCAAATAAAACTATAAAATTTTCATTGAACATATGACACTTAGCATTATTCATTCAATAATTGAATAAAGTGTTTTACATGTTAACTATTATTTATTATACTAACATTAATCATGAAACACTTTGCCCAATTATTAAACTAATTGTTTCACATCTCATACTCTCATATATTTAAAGGAAGTTAATAGTCATATATATGTGGTGAATTGAGTTCCCATGATAATTTCTCATCAAGTGCACTTAATCTTATATGTAAGATTAGATAAATTATTAGGTAAACCATATCTATCATGTAGAATTATGAACTATATATCTATTCAAGTGTTGACACGTGACACTATATATGTGTTTTAATGATTGATTAGTATATTCAATATATTCACTCCATCATAGGTTGAATATTCCACTTTTATATAGATTTTTTTCAAATCCATCATAATTAAAACTTTTAGAAAATTATCCTATTTTAGACGGGATTTTATTTAAAGTTAATTCTTCGGTAATTGTCCGTTTTCTCTGCATACAAAACTTTAAAGAAGCAGGAAATATATTATAATTTTCAAATTAACTTGTTTGAATTTCAACAATTTGCTTCATATATAAGTACGTTACATTTAAAAAAAAAAGGCGAACCATTCGAATTCGAAACCAAATGCATTAAGCTGCATAGCATTAGCAAAGAAATTTTTGGTAGATGGAATTTGTCAAAGGCGCCAATGCATACAATTGGTAATGTCCGTATCTCATAAAGTAGGAAGTGGTGGGAGTTGAAAGCTACACGTAGCATACCCCTCCTATATCTTCTTATCCATAACTTTCATTAATTATTTTTTAATAAACCGATTTCATTTATTAATTTTAAACATAAATTAAGACGTTACTTTTTCATATTAAAAATATAGCTGGTCCAATTTTATTTCGCGCGCGCGCGCGCACACATATATATATATATATTATTTTAAAAGATAGCAAAATTATATAGTCTTATTAAAATATCTCATAAAAATATTATTAAATGAATATTTGGTTCATATTTTAGAGTTTTCAATTTGTTAATTTTATCAAACATTAACTGATAATTATTTTAATTAGTTAAACTTTTAATATATAACAGAATAATATATGTTTTAGATGAAAAAAATTATCGTTTTAGAATGCCACAAAATATTAAAACGTTTTTTTTTCAGAATAATGATTATAATAATTCTGATGTAACTCTCGGTAAGATTTTATTTGAGGATGTTATTGGTGTTTTTTGACCGAGATTGAGGTTAAGACAATGCATCTCCCCATCTTTGTATAAAAAATGATTTTTTTAAGTCACAGTTAACAGAATTAGAAATTATATATTCCATTTCTTATTCTTCTTCCACTTCGATATTTCAAGGGTAGAATACAATGGATGCAAATAAAGTAGTGTATACTCAATAAAAAAAATAAAGTAGTATATGTGTAAATTAATAATTAAGAATTAACGATGTGTTAAAATACAGGTGGCACCTCTAGAAGTTTTAGTTGGTAAAAAATTCCATCAAATAAATACAAATAAGTTGACAGTATTCTGAATTTCCACGCAAAATAGGCTAGTGGCTGTGGCTATGTTTCGTTCAACTACTATTTCTCCTTTCAAACCCATGTGTTATTATATTTTCTTCCGTTTTATTTCTTTCTTTAATTTCTTATGGAAAATTGATTGTAAATTCAAAGTTCAAATCGAAAGGGAGAACGAGAATATTTGTTAGAAAAAGAACCCAAAAACAAACAAATGAAAGCTGTCTACACGAGATCATCGCCAGGTCATGTGTTTTTCTTTTAAAAAAATGATTTATTTCATAAACATATAACATTTATAACTTTTTAAAATAAATATGATTTTTTTCATAAATATATAACATCTATAAAATAAAAAACTTTAAAATCTATGATAATGATAATCATCTTCAATTAGAAAATAGGTCACACTAAAAAAACCATTAAAAAAATTAAGTACGATTTTCTTACCTACCCATACTGCATCAATACTTAGATATTTGTAACATTAATACTTAGATATTTGTAACATTAGAGTAGTTGTATGAATAAAATGAAATATGTATACTTATTCAATTACTTAAATATAAAAAATAAAAAAATACATATAACACATCTAATGGTTTAAAGTATTATTCTAGGTGTAAATAATGAAAAATTATACACTAAAGCAGATTTTTCATGTCACGTGCTGATATGGTGTGGCAAATAAATTAAACATCGACACCTGTATAAAAAAAATTACCCACTACTTATGAATGAGGCGTGAGAAAAATAAAAACTAACACCCCTATATAGAATGGTCTCCGCCCCCTACATAATAATCCATGTGTCATTATTTTATTGAATTATCATTCCATGTCAAGAACTAACATGAAAAATCTGATTCAGTGTATAATTTCTCGTAAATAATTAGTCATTCTTAATTACTAATTCGATACGATAGGTATGCAGACAAATGTATTTGCTCATTTGAGAGTAAATTGCACCCAATTCAACTTTTGAACTTTTTTTTTCATTCTTTCAATAAAAAAAAAAAGAAAGAAAAAGAAAAAAGTTAAAAAAAAACTGGGGAAAGAACTTTTTCATTTTGTCTTATTAAAAAAATAGTTCATGATCATCTTTAATGGAAAATTTTATGAACTTTAATTAGTTTTTTTTTAAATATTACTTTTATGCTAAAATCCAACTCAAAACATGGCATGTCATACTTTAAGTGACATTGTTATTATTTTTTAATTACATATTCTTTTATCTTATGAAATACCAAACATTGTTTTAATTGGATTTTAAATAGAAAGTGGAGTAAAAATTTTTACAAAAAAATGAATTACGTTTAAAAATTTTGTGTGACGAATTAAAAATTATAAACCAAAAAAGTGGATTGAATACTTTTGATTAAAATTTTATTGTGAATACTTTTGATGAAAATGGAATAATTAAAATTTTACGTATTTAGCAAGAAATCTAAGCTTTGAACAAATTTAATTATATGTCAAACATATTGCCATTTACCTCGAATCTCTTATAAAAAAAATACGATTCATGAATAAAAAAAATATTAATTTATTAAATATATAGATATTGGTAACTTTAAAATATTTAAGTTTTTTTTGAAAGGTACGTAAAATATTTAAGTTAATAACAATATATATATTCATATAAAATTAAACATATGTATTTTTAAGACTGTTATACTGTTACATAAAAAATATATCAATATAACTAATAAAAAAATATACTTTAGAATAGTTTGTAGCATTTTTTTAGATAAATAATGATTGAATTTATCTTATTGCAAATTTTCTATTTAACTTTCTCAAATAAATAATAAAATCAGAGTACTATTTTCTAACTATTAATTACAAAAAAATACATCTTAGATATTAGTTGTTGTTTGTCTAATGTTGAATTCTTATTTGTTCCATGTAACTTTAAACCATTTATATATATGTGTATATAATATATACTCACTAAAAATATTTAATTTATTATGTAATAAACTTTCATCAAAAAAATTTTATAATAAAATTTAATTTATTATTACTCTTTGATAAATAAAATATAAAATAATATTAATTAACAAAAATACTTTTCCCTAAGATCTCTGGAGTCTAGCCATATGGAGCTCTACCAAATCTAGCCTTCTCTTCCTATCTGATTTCCCTGCAACACTGAATTATTGAGAAAAATATAATGAGCTTGATGCTCAATGAGAAAATAAGCATATATATATTATTTAATATAATTAACTTAATGTTTGAAGTCTTTTTTTAAGACTTCCTTGTTTACATGCATCATATGTCATATTATATTAATCTATCACAACATATGAACACATTCAGTATAGCAAACAAATTTGTAACATAACAAATTTAGAATATAAATCACAATCCACATCACATTCAATTATCCAATACTAATCTTTATTATACCCGTCATTTTTATTTAAATTATCTAGCATCATATTGCATTATCTTAATAATTATGTCACATTATAATTATCATGATATAAGGATATATCAAATGTGACACTCTCAATATTCATAGCACAGTAAATTCATCACATTTTCATCATCAAAAATAAGTACAATATCAATTACACACATTGGCATAACAACTGTAATGTTATACATGATTATCTCAATTTAATCAATATCACACCAATGACAATTCAACCATTTACACAAGAATTACCAAAAATACACAAATTCAATCACAAGACTGGGCGGATAACTCATCCTCACCAAATCATTTTCTCATTCTTTCACAAATATAAATAGGTGGCCATCGACCAGACTATCCCACCCGCTCAGTCTCGCCATCCCTCGAACAGGCAGTTATCCCATCGACTCAGCTTACCCGAAACACACAACATTTTTTTCCCCAAGTCAATCCATGCCCATTTCAAACACAATCACAAGTTCACACAGCATTTCACAAGCATATTTCCACTAATATATAATCACAATCACAACCAATTCAACTCACAATACATCACAATTTCTCAATTTTGATAATTAGTTAAACTATCTAAAAGAAAGGTTAAAGGAAAGGTAATCCGATCACTTTTTTTTTTATTTCCCATCTTTTCATTTGGAACAACATCTTATTGCCCAACTATAAATCATTCATTTTTCCCTCTTCACTGTTCTAGGGGTCATCATACTTTCAATTTCATCTTTTGGGTTACCAATTTCTAACTAATCATTTAGATAATCAAACTCCTTACCAAACCAAACACATACAAACCAATCAAATAACAACTTCATCTCATAGTCATAATATCATTTTCACTCAACAATTTATTAAATTCTCACAATATAGAATAATAACATCATCCAAACCACACAAACAAACAACATAATTAGTATTAATAATTATTTACTTACCGAATATACCATAATAATTAAATTTACTTATTTATATTTCATACAACAATTAAATATTAACATTCAGCATGCATCTCAATAATCCAGGGGTACAACCGGGGTACCCTTACACACACAAAATAACTTATTTCCTCACCTGGCTAGCGATTATATTTCATTCACTCCAATCCTATTGCTCTTTAGCCAAAACCGAGAAATAATTTGTAGATTTCAATTGCACAATTGAAATCAGCAAAAAAATTGAGTTCAACGACATATTTGGTCGAATGAAAGTACCGTGAATAGTACTCTTTAACAGTACCGT
>CANYLF012228520.1:0-19419 GCA_948193215.1 Bocquillonia castaneifolia
AATCCGTCTCTAATTAGAGACGGAAAAAATCCGTCTCTAAATCCGTCTCTAAAATCCGTCTCTAATTAGCGACGGGGTTTTTAGAGACGGACCAAATCCGTCTCTAAATCCATCTCTAATTCAATTAGAGACGGAAAAAAAACGGATTAGAGACGGATTGGTCCGTCTCTAATCCGGTTTTTTTTTGTAGTGTACTTTTTATCTTTGAAATGATATTTAAAATTAATATTCTTATTGAAAAATATAATACTCTCTCCATTCCTTTTTATTTGCTGTTTTTGAGTTTAGATTTTGTTCCTAAATATTTGACTTTCTCATATTTTAAGAAACTATTAAACGTTATTCTTTCCATTTTACCCTCCTATGTTAATACTTTAAAAGCTAAGATTTAATGTTTCAAGTAATAGAGTTTTTTTTTTAAATAAACTTTGGAAATAATTTTTTTGAGAAAATATGCCACCCTTCTCCCATCCCTCGAACCCTAACCCTAACCAACCCATGCACAATCACGAAGCCCTAAACAACGGTCGTTCTGCCGATCAATCCACCCACCCTAAGCCTTCAGAGTCTTCATCTTCTTTGGTCTTCTATTTTCAGAATTATCCCTTTTGGATGGACGGCACCTTCGCTCAAGAAAACCTTCAAAAAAGTAGGTTTGTTTGGTCGAATCTCTATAGCTACAAAACTTAACAAGGATAGGCAAGCTTTTTGTTTTTCCAGGCCTTTAGAATCTATTAATCCCTTATATGTTTTCAAAAGGATTAACAGTATTGAGATTAAGAATGTGTGTTTGTCTTCCTTTATCGCAAAATACCCCACCCCTCAGAAGAGGGCTACAAACCAGGAAGCTTCCCATCAGTTGCGACAAGTCATTCAATAGCCAAGAGAGCCGAAGAAGATCCACCATGCCACCAGAGATAACAGATCATATTTGGAAGCCACCTTGTAGAAACCTAAGATAAGGGAACGACTTCCTACCTTCACTCCTAAACAAGGATAAAGATAATTGGCTTAACAGGTCTATGGTAGCTAAGGCCAAGAGTTATCCTTCCTTTTAAAGCAAAAATTCTATTCCAGGAACGTTCCATTGAATTTGAAAATGTTCATTTTCTTGTAGGTCCTTACTGCTTGGTTACCTTTAAGAATATTGAAGACTACCAGCACTTCAATTCAACTCTAAAATTTGGACTGTGTTCCTTCTTTGATTTTTTCAGAGACATTCAATACTTTATTGACAGAGAGGAAAGAATTACCTGGCTTAATCTTTTCTGGGTTAGACATGGGTTCAGTTTTGATTTCCACAACTTAGCTTAGCAGAATTGATGCAACTAAGGATGTTCTTTTTGGAGATAAACTAATTTCAATAAGGGCTATGGAATCGGATACTCCAGTCATTTTTCATTCCAAAGAATTGCACTATTTTGACGACACTAGTAGTGACAGTTCCTGTGAGGATCATAATGACACCGAAGCAACTGAATCAACTCCTAATTTGATTGACATGTCTCCCCCAAAACGCATGGAATCAAACCCTGCTTCTAAGAAGCAAACTGATCTCTTGCTTGAGAATGAAATGACAAAAGACAACTTGGGTGGATTGAATAGTAATGATGGAAATATATTATGCTATGAAGCAGCAATATCAACGAAGAGCAGGAAACAATTTACTGATGTATGGCTTCTTGATTCAGGAGCAACTTATCATATGACCTCTCGAAAAGAATGGTTCCATCATTATGAACCTATCTTAGGAGGATCTGTGTATAGATGTGAAGATAATGCCTTAAAGATCATAGGCATTGGAACCATCAGGTTGGAGATGCAAGACGGGTACAGTCTGCACTATTCAAGGAGTGCAACATGTAGAAGGTCTGAAGAAGAATTTGTTATCTCTAGGACAACTAGATGGTCTTGATTGTATCATCAAAGTTTAGAAAGGAATCATGAAGATTAACCGAGGAGCGCTTGTAATTATGAAAGGAGAAAAGATTGTTGTAAATTTGTATATGCTTTTAGGAGAGACTGTGCAAGAAGTAGAAGCATTTGTTGAAGTGAAATATCTGCAATGGTATGGCATCAAAAGATTGGACATATGTCTGAACAATGCATGAAAGTTCTTACTGAGAAAAATCTACTTCTGGGCCTTACAACGATGACACTACCTTTTTATGAGCACTACATAACAAGTAGGCAGCATCGACTAACGTTCAACACATCCAATTCTACAAGCAAGACTGTTCGAGAATTAGTTCACTCTAATGTATGGCAAGCACCTGTTTCATCACTGGGAGGAGTGACGTACTTTGTCTCCTTTATCGATGATTACTCTAGGAGATTTTAGGTGTATCCTATCAAGACTAAGGGAGATGTGTTTGAAATTTTCAAAACTTACAAAGCGCGGGTTGAACTTGATTCAAGCAATAAGAGAAAGTGTTTAAGGACAGATAATGGAGGAGAGTACAATGGTAATGAATTTGATAGCTTTTACAAATAAAAAGGCATAAGACGTAGTTCACTACGGCATACACTCCTCAATAAAATGGAGTTACAGAGCAGATGAATAGAACTTTGTTAGAAAGAACAAGAGTAATGTTGGGAGTTGTAGTATTAGATAAGGCATTCTAGGCAGAAGCAGTCAACACCTCATATTATGTGATTAATCGGTCTTCATTAACAACAATTGATCTAAAGACACCGATGGAGATGTGGACTAGGAAGCCAGTTGATTATTCAAACCTCCAAATATTTGGAAGTCTAGTGTACGTGATGTACAATAACCAAGAAACTATAAAGTTGGATCCAAAATCCAGGAAGTGTTTGTTCTTGGGATATGTTAACGGTGTAAAAGGGTATCGCCTTTGGGATCCCACTGCCCACAAAGTTATAGTCAGCAGGGATGTAATCTTCATAGAAGATAAATTGAAGGGAGAATATGATAGCACTTCAAAAGAAAGTTTAGGAACTACAATTGTACTGGTGGAAAGGAAGTCTGCAGAAGAAGCTTCTTCTGAAGCAATACCAGAGCACGAAGAGGAAGAGCCAACCGAATCTGAAGAGCCAAAACTTAGAAAGGGAAAACACACAAAATTTATCCCAACCTGGCATAAAGATTATGCTATGGGCAGTAATGTTGCATACTATCTTCTAACTTTAGAAAGGGAGCCATCAACTCTCCAAGAAGTAATGAGCAGTTCAGATGCATGTTAGTGGATGACAGCAATGCAAGAAGAAATGTAAGCTTTGTATAAGAACAAGACGTGAGAGCTTCTGCCACTACCACAAGGAAGAAAGGCCATTGGCAATAAATGGCTCTTTAAGATCAAAAGAAATAGCGATGATCAAGTGGAGCGGTTTCGTGTAAGATTGGTGGTGAAAGGATATGCTCAGAAAGAGGGGATTGACTTCAACGAAATATTTTCCCCGATGGTTCGACTGAAAACTGTTCTAATAGTCCTAGCAATGTGTGCTATATTTGAATTACATCTAGAGCAGTTAGATGTGAAAACAACTTTTCTTCATGGAGATCTTGTGATGTGATCCAAGATGGCAAGTTTTGAATTCATAAAATGGAGTCTTGCAATTCGAATTCATGGAGATTGAATTCAAATATGAAGTATTTATTGATGACATTGGGTTTGAAGATTGTGAGAATTATGAGCTTAATTGTATTCTAACAAGCTTAAAATCAAAGTCAAGTCAACAAAGTCAAAGTCAATGGAAAGGTCAACAAGACAAGGAGTCAAGACGGTCAACAAAGTCAACATTAGGGCATCAAAGAGTGCTTGGACGAAACCCTAACTCCTTAGGGCAGCAGCCGCATAAGTACAAGCCAAATCCAATTAGGAAGTTAAAATCGGATTTACTAAGCACATCAGCTTGTTCGGGCCATAACTTTTGTTACACAACTCCGACTGATGCGATTCAAAATGCGTTGGAAAGAGGACTTCAAGAAATACAATTCATATGTTTTACACTTTTTCATTGGAGGTCTATAAGGGGGTTAAAATTAGGTCTCAAATTCAAGGTTGTAATCTGCTAGCTTTTAGTTTCCAACTAGGATTAGGATTTCTATTATTATTTGCTTTTCTTTCAAGCCAAGTTTGTTTGGCCGAATTTTTCAAGTATTTTAGGGTTAGGATTAGTTGTTTTTGAGCTTTATATAAAGGGCATGAATAGGCAGCCGCCTAACTGAATGATTAATGAATAAATTTTGTTCAAAAACAAAACCCTATGTGTTGCATATTTTCTTTAAGGTGTTCCCTATTGAATCTTTGAAATTAAACTATGCTTAGTTTATTTCACATCTATCTTTCATTAAATTATAATTATTGATCTTAGTTTCATATAACTAAGGGTGATAGTTCCATTTCAATTGCAAACATTCAAGTTAGATTCTTGGGTTGTCGAATCAAACCTATTGGTAAGGGTGTTTTCTCTATATAGAACTCGATCTAACTAGTTTGTGAATTCAACTAAGTCTAAATTGGTGTTTGAACGTATCATTGAAGTTCGAGTTTGTATCATTTGGTATCAGAGCCGAACTTGTATGTTTGGTTAGTTTTTCTTTCTAATTCTTTTCTATTGTGCAATTTTTTTCCTTAAAATTGTCCGCATCTTTTCTTCCTTGTTTGAGTCCGCAATTTGTCGAGTACAAGGCTGATTACATCGTGTTTTGTTCTTGTGTGCTTCGGATTGTTAATTGTTGAATCCGTAAGCTTGTGTGTTTGATTCAATTTGAATTTTCATTGTTTCTCTTTAAAAAAAAATTTTCAGTAGTACTTTGTTCTAATTCTGTTTGCAAATTGTTTTGTGTGTTTGCAATTTTTTTTTGTGTCAAGTTCGCAATTTTCAAGTATCTATTTCAAAAAAAAAAATTCAATTGTGTTTGTTTATTCCGCGTTATTTTTCAGTCCTAAAGGTTGAATCGAAACTTTGTTAGTGAAACTCTATTTGGTTTAATTTAAAGGAATTTGATATGAACATCTAATTTCTTGAGAGTAAACACGTAAGGGAGTGATCTATTCTTTGTTGTGATTTTCTTTATCAATCATGTTGTCGTTTGATTTCAAACGTAGGGAATCTGAATTAGGGATAGTTAGGGATGACTATGAAAGCGCACGTAGGAATTTTTATAACCCTAAAAATTCTAAGTGTCATGAGGTAAAACAAGATGCTATTCTAGATGATCTTCTGGACTTCTGTGATCGAGTTAAGAAACAAGAAGAGTCTAAAAAGATTCTACAACCTTTTTGTGATACATATGAAGCTAAAGATGAGCATAAGGATGAATCATTGAATTCAAGTTCTTGTATTGAATCTGAATTTGATGGTGAGTCTATAATTTGCAATGGTGAGGAAGGTTCTCTGTAGGGTGATGATTTTGTATTTGATGACGTAATTGATGCTTCTATTGGAGATTTTGGTTCATCAAGTGAAGATGGTTATGTTCAAGAGGATGAATTGGTTGAAACTAATGTACAATTAGTTGATACTAATTCTCAAATTGAAGCCGTACACATTCAAGAGGAGCCAGTTTGCATAGATAATATGCAAGTTGATTTGATTTTGGAGATTGATCATATTGACTTTATAATTCCTCATGAATTTTAGTTTGATTTACAAAGTTCTCATTATTCATTTGTATTACAATTCTCTCTAGCATGTGTGAAACTATTTTGTTTTGGTTTCGTAAAGTTCATAATACTCAACTTCTACAAAACTAGAGGTCCTGTTTTTATGAACAAAGGAGTTGTAATAGTCTCTCGTATGCATTGCTTGTCACTAACATATATGCAGGCGATGATTCGAGGATGAATCATTTTTCGAGAAAGGGGGAATGATGTGATCCAAGATGGAAAGTTTTAAATTCATAACATGGAGTCTTGCAATTCAAATTCATGGAGATTGAATTCAAATATGAAGTATTTGTTGATGACATTGAGTTTGAAGATTGTGAGAATTGTGACCTTAATTGTATTCTAACAAGCTTAAAATCAAAGTCAAGTCAACAAAGTCAAAGTCAATGGAAAGGTCAACAAGACAAGGAGTCAAGAGGGTCAACAAAGTCAACATTAGGGCTTCAAAGAGTGCTTGGACGAAACCCTAACTCCTTAGGGTAGCAGCCGCATAAGTACAAGCCAAATCCAATTAGGAAGTTAAAATCGGATTTACTGAACACATCAGCTTGTTCAGGCCATAACTTTTGCTACACAACTCTGAATGATACGATTCAAAATGAGTTGGAAAGAGGACTTCAAGATCTACAATTCATATGCTTTACACTTTTTCATTGGAGGTATATAAGGGGGTTAAAATTAGGTCGCAAATTTAGGGTTGTAATATGCTCGCTTTTAGTTTCCAACTAGGATTAGGATTTCTATTATTATTTGCTTTTGTTTCAAGCCAAGTTTGTTTGGCCTAATTTTTCAAGTATTTTAGGGTTAGGATTAGTTGTTTTTGAGCTCTATATAAAGGGCATGTATAGGCAGCCGCCTAACTGAATGATTAATGAATAAATTTTGTTCGAAAACAAAACCCTATGCGTTGCATATTTTCTTTAAGGTGTTCCTTATTGAATCTTTGAAATTAAACTATGCTTAGTTTATTTCACATCTCTCTTTCATTAAATTATAATTATTGATCTTAGTTTCTTATAACTAAGGGTGATAATTCCATTTCAATTGCAAACATTCGAGTTAGATTCTTGGGTTGTCGAATCAAACCTATTGGTAAGGGTGTTTTCTCTATATAGAACTCGATCTTACTAGTTTATGACTTTAACTAAGTCTAAATTGGTGTTTGAATGTTTCAATGGGTTTGGTTTCGTATCATCTTGAGGAAGAGATTTATATGCTCCAGCCGAAAGGTTTTGAAGACAAAGGGAAGCAGAACTTGATTTGCAGTTTGAACAAATCTCTATACGGTCTAAAGCAAGTGTCGGGGTGTTGGTATAAGAGATTTGATTCCTTCATCAT
Organism: Bocquillonia castaneifolia; assembly: GCA_948193215.1. NCBI lineage: Eukaryota > Viridiplantae > Streptophyta > Magnoliopsida > Malpighiales > Euphorbiaceae > Bocquillonia > Bocquillonia castaneifolia. The sequence continues at coordinate 6,975 of CANYLF012228520.1, forward strand.
GTGCCTTGGATACAGCAGACTTAATACAGACCCTTGTGCATATTTCAAGAGGTTTGGTAAAAGTGATTTCATTATCTTGTTGTTGTATGTAGATAACATGTTGGTAGTAGGCCCCAACAAATATCATATTGAAGAACTGAAGGTGTAGTTAGCTAGGGAATTCGAAATGAAGGACTTGGGACCAGCAAACAAGATTCCAGGGATGCAAATTCACCGAGACAAAAATAATAGGAAGATTTGACTTTCTCAGAAAAAATTATTTAAAGAAGGTTTTACAACGCTTCAATATGCAAGATTGTAAGCCAATTTCTACCCCACTTCCTATTAGTTTCAAGTTATCCTCCAGTATGAGTCCTAGCAATGAAGAAGGAATGATGGAAATGTCTCGACTATGCATTAGCAGTAAGGAGTTTAATGTTTGTAATGATTTATACATGACCAGACATTGCACATGTAGTGGGAGTAGTAAGTCAGTACATGGCGAATCCTGGCAGAGAGCGTTGAAATGTTGTGAAGATGATCCTAAGATATATTAGGGGAACCTCAGATGTTGCTTTGTGTTATGGAGGATCAGACTTTATTGTCAAAGGATATGTTGACTCGGATTATGTAGGTGATCTTGATAAAAGCAAATCTACTACAGGGTATATGTTCACACTTATTGGCGGAGCCGTGAGCTGGGTATCAAAACTGCAATCAATTGTGGCAATCTCAACAACAGAAGCAGAATATGTATGTAGCAGCTACATAAGATAGTAAGGAAGGAGTATGGTTGAAAATGATAATGGAGGAACTCAGACACAAACAAGAGAAAAATCCTCTGTTTTGTGACAGTCAGAGTGCCTTGCACCTTGCAAGGAATCCAGCTTTTCATTCAAAATCAAAACACATACGAGTCCAGTATCACTTCGTTCGTGAGAAAAGTGGAAGAGGGCACTATGGATATGCAGAAAATTCATACTAAAGACAACCTAGCAGATTTTTTGATGAAAGCAGTTAATACTAACAAATTTATCTGGTGTCGATCCTCTAGTGGCCTAACAGAAGCATAAGCAGCATGGAAAGACAAGGAAGAAAAGAATGGTGTGAAGATCTGATTGATTATCAATCAAATCTTCAAGTGGGAGATTATAGCCGCCACAATATTTGACTGAGGAAAGAATATTTCTTTCCTTTTTTTCCGTGCCAAAATTAATGTGGGATTACTACAGAGAGAGTTTTCAGTGTTTATTTTCGTTCCCTGATTGAGTGATTTATTTTCTCCTATTATAAAGAGAGAGTTTTCAGTGTTTTCTCCTTTATACATAGAGAAGTTGTAACTCCTATTATTTTCTCTTAGTGAAATTCTTCTGTACTTACCCATGGTTTTTACCCTAATTTGTTTAGCGATTTTCCACGTAAAATCTGTGTGTTCTTTATTCTACTTTTCTTTATCTTTATTTTCTTAAATTATTAGTTGCGGTTTTGCGTTATCTGGTCCGATTTTCTCAACATAAACACTACAATTTATTCGATCTATAAATATTTAAAGCCACACACTGTGGCGGATCTAGGATAAAAATTGACCCTAGGCAACATTACATGGGTATGAAATGTCTACAACTCCGGACATGAATTTTTTGAAATCCCAGACATGGATTGCATGAAACCCCGGACATTGACTGTCTACGACCCTAGACATTAACGACTGAATATAGTACCAGTCTCATTAAATTCACTCACCGACCCCAGACGCTTGTCCCCTTCCTACAATGTAGATCCGCCCTGGCCACATAAATAAGGTATTGTGAATTCATTTTTCGGTCACTTATTATTGATTTAAGTATGGAGGTTGAAATGACCAAGAGGGGGGGTGAATTGGTACGGAATAGATAATAAAAAAAATGCTTTGAAGAATCAACAAGAATTTATAGTGGTTCGGTCCCAACTTGACCTACGTCCACTTCTCCCAAAGACACTCTTTGGGGTTCCACTAACCACCAATAGAAAACAATAGAGATTTCAAGGCTATCTCCAACCTTTACAATGTAATATTTACAAGGCTATCTCACTACATTTACAATGAAGATTCCTAAGGCTATCTTCAACCTTTACAAATGAGTTTTCTAATGGCTAACTCAAAACCCAACCCTAGTGTTTTCCCAACTCACAAATAATTGATACTAGTACAAGGTAGAAAGACCACTCAACCCAAGCAACAAATGCTCTAGAGTTCTAACTACCCACACAATACAAAAAAGAAAATTATAAGAAGAAGAATGAAGGTTTTTTCTCACAATTACAACATAAACTCAAATAACTTATGAATATTGTGACTCTTATTTTCTATTCTTTCTTCAAGCTCTTTTGTATTTTTTGATCCCTCAAATACCTCCTTTTATAGGCAAGAAAACAGAAATGGCCATTCTTAATCAACCAAGAAATTCAAACTTGATTGGTGAGGCTCCATTCTTCAAGGCTGCAAGCTTGCTTGACAGATGTAGTATGTCTCCTTCAAAATTCAATATCTCCAGATATACTCATTGAAAAATTATGATTTCAATTTTTTCAGAAACTAGACATCCATACCTTTTCAACGGTATATGGCACGTTTCTAGAGATTTGTATATTTTGTGCAATAATTCAAACAATGGACGCCTAAAGCATGTGACTTGTAGCTGGAGTATTCTATATTCAATCAAGAATATCTCTTTGTAGAAAATTCAAAATGCTTTACAGTTTTTTGCATTGAAAAGTAGACTTCCAAGGCTTCAACTTAAAAAAATGTTTCACATTAAAATAATTTTTCTACAATTTTTGGCATAATTTCAAAGACAACCCATGTTTTCAGTCCCTTGTCTGGCAGCATGACCATAAATCACTCAAAAATTCATATCTTTAATTTTCCAACTCTAAAAATTCAAATAAAAATTTTTCTGAATACTAGACTTATTGGGATTTCAATCCATATATAATTTTTTATTTGTTTATTGCCCAGTTAGTGCAGAAAATTTGTTTAATTCAGCCCATTCAAAATTAACTTTTCACATTTGGTTTTCCTTAAGTCCTAAACTTCCAAAACCATGTCCAATGCTCATAAATTGTAGTTTTAATTAGCCCATGACATATTTTATCTTTTTAATCCAAACTCTCACCAATTAACCCAAGTGTTTTATTGAGGTTTACACTTGAACCTATTCACCTAACGTAAGCACCATTAACCCAAGTGTTTTAATAAGGTTTACACTTGAACCTATCCACCTAAGATAATACACTTTCCCAAGCTTAGTCCAACCAATTCCAAAGTGTTTTAGTTAGGTTTACACTTAAACCTATCCACCTAAACTAAAACTCCATTAACCCAAACATTTTAATAAGGTCAATTCATTTTTGGTCGACTAAGATAAAAACAGTAACTTGTACAAAATGTTTACTTCATTCAATACTAATATACATCCTTTTATAATGTGATACCTGAAAAACACTTAACAAACATATTAGTGAATAACTTAATGTTTTACATCATCAAAATCATTACTGAAATCTCGGGGCTAACAGAGGTAATTTAGTAACAACAAATCACATAGTCGTATTGTCATTCAAGGTCAGCCTTTCAGGATTCTCAACCTAGTACTAAGCACGGAACTCAACATTTGGCATTTATCACAGTAGAACTTGCACCGGACTTCAACCTTGCACCGGACCTAATCCATCACCTTTGGAAAAGAAAATGATTGTTTAATGGAAATTAAGACATAAAATTTTGATAAAGTGATGCATCCACTATTCAATATTTACAATTTTATATAAAAATTTATTTAGTTTTTATAATTTCATATACAATAAATCAAGTCAATTAAAGATTATATGATAATAAAAAAAATAGTTAAACAAAGTCACATACACTAATGAGTTAAATAAGTTCATACAAATACAAAATATAAACCATTTATGACAATGATATAAATCACAAATATTAAATTATTTAAGTTAAATGAATTAAATCAATGACTTTTTTTTTGATAAATTAAATCGATGAATTAGGGGTATGAAATAGTCACAAACAATTGTTTAGATTGTTGAGTAGTAATGACATATGTTTATTTACTTAGTTTCGGTTATCGATAAATCTCTAATTAACCTAATGGTTTTTTGATGTATAGAATTACAAAAATTGCATAATTGATGTATGACATTATCAAAATTAAAAGGATGAGAAAGAATTACAAATTACGCAATACGTCATAATTTATCATGGGATTAGTTAAAAAGTGGGATTATTTATCCTATGCTTTGTTTGGTAATAAAAAGCTAAACCTAAGTATTAACTAATCACTCATTATATATCTTTTGTTTGGTATGTTGATTAACCTAATACTAGGATTAAATAAATCACTTAAATAACCTTAGATATGAGTCTTTTAGAAAATACAATGAAAGAAAGGAGGACAAATAAGTAAATTACAAATAAAAGTCAATGAGTTTACTAATCCCATTGACGTGGGATTACTAAAACCAGAGGGAAGGTGGGATTAGTTAAGACCACATCCACGGGTTTAGTTGATAATGGGTTCTTAACCTATGTAAATCATTAGAATTTTGCTTGATTTCTCCAGCATTTGAGTTGTTTTAGCACTTATTTTTGTTGATATTTTGTGTTTTACAGTGTTAGGGATGAAGGAGATAAATTCGGGACAAGTTCGGGTCGATTGCACGTGAAGCCAAGCTCGGGAAAAGTCGGGACAATAAGCCAAGACCAGACTGGATCCGGTTCGATCTGACCAAGAGCAGACCAGATCTGGTCCAGTCTGCCTTTGGCTCTCGAGTTCTTGATGGCGTTTTGAGGCATTTCGGGCAGTAACTTTTGAGCAGACCTAATTGGATCTGGTCTAACCAAGAGCAGACCGAATTTGATCCGGTCTGCACTCTTTTCATACGGAAATTTGAACCAACTCGGGTTTTTGCGATTTTTAGATGGTTTGGTATTTTTAGGGTTTCAAGTGTGGGACTATAAATAGAACATTATATTTAGTTGCCACACCAGCTAGGAACATTATTATTAGTTAAAAACACTTGTTATTACGTAGTTTAGAGTTTTTAAGAGATTTAAAGAGATTCTCAAGGTTTTTAAAGAATTGAAGATTTATTCAAGCTTCCAAGACTAAGTTTATTCTTCCTTGCTTCTTTATTTTAATTAATCATGTTTAATTGTTATTTATTTACTATTGTTAGTATTTTTACTATAATTATGAACTAAATCCCCAACTAGAGTGATGGATGTAATCTAGTAGGGGAGTAATTCAATTAATGATGTTTGGATCTCTATGCTAATATAGTTTTCCATTGTTTATTCATTCAATTCAATTTTCAAGTGCTTCATTAAAATGTTTCTTGATTGGCCACCTAGATCTATGTTTGTTAGGGTTTATAATTGAATCGATGGATTATTGTAACCCAGAATTGAATATTGAGCTTGTTTAGATGTTAATACAGACACGGCAATTAACCTAAACTTGAATTAAAGATGTGCTTAATGGATTTGAATGTTTAATCGGTGTGCATCGATGGATTAGCATAGTTGATTGATTCAAATACGTTTTTGTACCTCGACGGAGGATTATAACACTTTCAAAAGGTCTTGCTTGAATGAATTTACATTGTTGATTGAATTGCTTCCTCTAGGTGAAATCCTGAACTCTAGTGCTTATTTAATTGATTGTTCTTAATCTTAATTTCTTTGTTGTTGCGTTTATTTACTTGTTTTCAATTCTTTATTTGATTTAGTTTTAAACGATTTCAAAATCAACTTAAGGGTTTTCATTTTACTTTCTTGTCAATTGTGCCCATAATCGAAAGATTTCCACGTTTGTCCTTGTGGATTCGACCTCGTACTCCGAGTTTATTACTACAACTATTCCGTGCACTTGCGGGAGTTGTCAAGTTTTTGGTGTCGTTGCCGGGGACAACGGAGTGTTATTTTTTGATTACGTATTTTATATTTATTCTTTTTACTTTTAGTTACTGAATTTAGGACTTGTGTTGGTTTTTCAGGTAGTGCATGATAACTCGAAATCAATTAAAGAAATTTGACTCATTAGAGTTAGAACCTTTGAATCCTGAGATCGAACGCACGTGTTGAGCTAATCGTTCAGCAACTCATCGAAAGAAGTTAGCTAGCAGAATCGAAGAAAGAGTAGAATTATTTAAGATGAGTCAAGCAAGGAATCAAAATAACCCACCTTATGGGTTGCCACTCAACTTTGAGCCATAAGTGGAAGATGCAACTAACAACGGAGGTAATAATGGTGCTGCTAATCCACCCATTGGAGTAGTCGTTGATCCACTACTTCCTATTGTCAACGTTCAACATCCTCCACAATAAGATGGATGGCAACCAGGGTTAGTTCCACCACAAGGAAATCCACGAGCTCCACCATAAGGGAATGGCGATAATAGGGCCTATCGTCGCCATATTCAACGCCCTGTTATTAGTGCATCCTCTTCATGCATTGTTTTGAGTGTTACTGTTAGAACTTATGACTTGAAAACTCTTCAATTCAACATGATTCCACACTTCCATGGTCTACCATCCGAGGATGCATTAGCTTTTATGAGGGAATTCTGCAGCGTCATTGCTACTTTTCCTCTGAATATTGTTCCAAAACTTGAGCTGCGGATGAGATGCATTCCTCTAGCATTAAAGGATAGAGCTAAAATTTGGTTCATGAACTTTCCTAAAGGCTCTATGCGGACTTGGGATGATGTCTACAAGAAGTTCATCACCAAATGCTATTCTCAGGGCAAGACTATAGGGCACGAACCAAGATCAGCACTTTCTATTAAAATGATGGTGAACTTTTCCATAAAGCTTGGGATAGATTCCAAGGTTATCTGACTCAATGTCCACATCACCAATACCCTACTAATCTTTTGGTGACATTCTGTTATGTTGGATTGAGTGATAATGGACAGAATTTGGTGGACACTCAGGTCAGTATCGGTATGGGTGAGAAGACTTCTAAGGAGATGTGGGATATCTTCGAGATGCTCTCTACTAACTCATAAATGAAAGCTGGCAGGAATAGGAGGAATCATTCTGGTGATCAGTCATCTTCTGAAGTACTCAATCACGTGGCTGATCTCACTAAACATGTGAAAATGTTATTGGCTAGAGAGCCAAGTCAACCTAATCCTCCTACAAATGAAGCTTGCTACTTCTATGGTCAACTTGGGCATGCATCTGCCAATTGTACTTATGATGGAAATCAGAATGCAGAGGCAAATTATGTGGGCAATTATGGGAACCGTCAACCTAGGAATGATCCGTATTCTAACACTTACAATCCACAATGGCGCAACAACCCTAACTTTGCATGGAAGGATTCTAATCAGCCTGGTCAACCACGACAAGGAGCTCCAGGATTCTTACCAAGGTAACCATATCAACCCCCACATCAACAAGTGCCACCTCAACAACAAGTGCAACAACCTCCTCAACAACCAGCCAAGCCTTCTTTTGAAGATATGGTGCTTAAATATATGGCGAATCAAGACACAATTGTGAAGCAACAAGGAGTCACCATTCAAAATCTCGAGCGACAAATTGGACAACTAGCCAAGCAATTACAGGAATGACCTCAAGGTGCTTTGCCTAGCAATACAGTTGTCAATCCTAAGGAGACAGCGATGGCTATTCAATTAAGGAGTGGCAAGGCATTAGATGAGCCATATGCAACAAAGCAAGGTGACAAAGAGGGAGAGTTGGCACCACCTAAGGAGGATGGCAATGAGCCAAGCATGCAAATGGAGCAACCTAGGGAGAATGAAGTGGTTATTACTCCTATTGTACAACCAATTCCTTTTCCCCAAAGGCTAAAGAAAAGGAAGGATGAGGAGAGCTTCAACAAATTCTTGGAGATGTTCAAGAAGATTCAAATCAACATCCCTTTCACTGAAGCCATTGCTCAAATACCTTCTTATGCAAAATATTTGAAGGAAATTATGAGTAGGAAGAAAAAGTTAGAGGAGAAAGCTACTATAGCTTTCACTGAAGAATGCATTGCCATAATTCAGAATCATTCCATGCTACCTACAAAGATGAAAGATCCAGGGAGTTTTATGATTCCATGCAATATTAGTTCTTTTATTATTGATAAGTGTTTGTGTGATTCAGGTGCTAGCATTAACTTGATGCCTTTGTCTTTGTTTAGGACTTTAGAGATTGGAGATTGGAGATTGGAGATTTGAAGCCAACAAGGGTGTCACTGCAACTTGCTAATAGATCGGTGAAGTATCCCGAAGGAATCATAGAGGATGTTCTTGTTAAAGTCGGTAAATTTTACTTTCCTGTTGATTTCTTGGTTATGGATATTGGCGAGAACATAGATGTACCTATTATTCTAGGACGTCCATTCTTAGCTATTGCTGGTACTTTAATTGATGTAAAAATGGCAAATTAACTTTGCAATTAGGTGATACTAAAGAAGAATTTGATGTGTTGAAAGCTGTTAGACAATTTGATTCCATAGAGGATGTCGATGCTTGTTTTATGGTTGATGTGATTGATCTTTTAGTGGAACTGCAATGTGCTAAGAAATTAACTAATGATCATCTAGAAACTTGTTTGTAATTGAGTTCTGACATGCAGGATGATGATGAGGAGCTCAAAGCTCAAGCTCAATATCTAGAAGGGCGAGGATTTGTTCGCAGTGAGAGGTTTGAGCCTCTTGATTGACCTCCCAAGGAGGAAAAACCTACAACACCATTCAAACTAGAACTTGCACCTTTGCCTTCTCATTTGAAGTATTTGTTTCTAGATAAGGAAGAGACCTTGCCGGTCATTGTGTGGTCGGATTTGACAAAGCATGAGGAGCAGAAAGTCATCGAACTTCTATGGAAGTATCCCAAGGTGCTTGCTTGATCTTTGGGGGATATAAAAGGCATTAATCCAGCCTTTTGTACTCACAAAATTCTTATGGAATTGGATCACAAATAGATTGTGCAACCACAAAGATGCCTTAATCCAAATATGAAGGAGGTAGTCAAGGCCGAGGTGATTAAGTTGCTTGATGCTGGAATCATATATTCTATTTCAGATAGCAAATGGGCCAATCCGGTTCAAGTGGTTCGAAAGAAGGGAGGCATGATGGTGGTTACTAATGAAAAGAACGAGGTGATTGCCATGCGAACGGTCAATGATTGGCGTGTATGCATTGACTATAGAAAGCTCAATTCAATAACTCACAAGGATCACTTTCCTTTACCCTTCATTGATCGAATGCTTAAACGCCTAGCGGGTTATAAGTTCTATTGCTTCTTGGATGGCTATTCGGGTTACAACCAAATCCCCATTGACTCATTAGATCAAGAGAAGACTACATTTACATGTCCTTATGGTACATTTGCATTCCGACGCATGCCATTTGGATTATGTAATGCTCTCGTGACTTTTCAAAGGTGCATGATGGCTATCTTCTCCGATATGGCCGAAGACATTATCAAAATCTTCATGGATGACTTTACATTTTTGGCAACTCTTTTGATGCTTGTTTATCAAATTTGGAGAAGGTTTTAGCTAGATGCGTGGAAGCTAACTTGGCATTGAATTGGAAGAAATGTCACTTTATGGTTCGTGAGGGTATAGTCTTGGGGCACAAGATTTATGAAAAGGGAATTGAAGTTGATCGTGCTAAGATTGAAGTAATTGATAATCTTCCTATTCCTACATCTGTCAAGGATAATAGAAGTTTTCTTGGGCATGCGGGTTTCTATAGGAGATTCATTAAGGATTTCTCTAAGATTACTTGTCCTTTGTGTACCTTATTTGGAAAGGATGTTCCTTTCAAGATGGATGAAGATTGTGTTAAGGCTTTTGAGAAATTGAAGAAGGAGCTGATTTCGGCACCTATCATTACTTCACCAAATTGGGAGCTACCATTCGAGTTGATGTGTGATGCCAGTGATTACGCCGTAGGAGCCGTGTTGGGACAACGCAAAGAAGGGAAGTTGTATATTATTTATTATGCTAGCAAGTTACTTAATGATGCTTAAGTAAATTATGCAACTACTGAAAAAGAATTGTCAGCTGTTGTCTTTGCTTTTAATAAAATTTGATCTTATCTTATAGGTTCTAAAACAACTGTTTTCACTGACCATTCAACTTTGAAGTATTTGCTAGCAAAGAAGGATGCCAAGCCGTGATTGATTAGGTGGATCTTGTTACTACAAGAATTTGATTTGTAAATCAAGGACAAGAAAGGAATAGAGAACACGGTAGCGGATCACTTGTTAAGGATGCATTCAGAGAGGGAAGTAACTTTACCCATTAATGAATTATTTCTTGATAAGACATTATGGAATGTAAATAAGGTTTATTGGCCATGGTATGCGGATATTGTCAATTATTTATGGTCTAATACCTTGCCTCATGATTACACTTCGCAGTAAAATAAACACTTCTTTGCTTCCTTGAAAGACTTTTTATGGGATGATCCCTTGTTATTCAAGAGGTTTCCAGATGGCATTATCCGACGTTGTGTGCCAGAAGATGAGGTACCGAGTGTCATCCAACATTGTTATTCTGAACCGGCCGGTGGACATCATAGCGCAGAATGAATAGTCACAAAGATTCTACAATGTGGGTTTTACTGGCCAACTATGTTTAAGAATACAAGAGCTTTTGTTGCCACTTTTGATCAATGCCAATCGATAAGTAACATCGGGAAGAAGCAGGAGATGTTGCAAAAGCCGATCTTAGAGGTCGAGATTTTTGATGTATGAGCACTTGATTTTATGGGTCCGTTTCCATCTTCGTTTGGAAACCAATACATTCTTGTGGCGGTTGATTATGTGTCTAAATGGGTGGAAGCCATTGCTCTTCCTACCAGTAAGGGAAAAAATGTAGTGAGGTTTGTTAAGAAAAACATCTTTTCAAGGTTTGGAGTTCCTAGAGCGATTTTGAGTGACAACGGAGTTCATTTCCAGAACCATTAATTTCGTGCCTTGTTGGAGAAATGTGGATGCAAATTCAAGACAGGGACCCCATATCATCCTTAATCTAGTGGGCAAGTCGAAGTTTCAAATAGAGAGATCAAGCAAATTTTGTAAAAGACGGTCAATTCTTCGTGAAAAGATTGGTCATTGAAGCTTGATGATGCCTTGTGGGTGTATCGCACCACCTTTAAAACACTTATTGGTATGTCTCCTTATCGTATTGTTTATGGCAAAGCATGTCACTTGCCCGTTGAGTTGGAGCACTGTGCATTTTGGGTGACCAAAAAGCTGAATTTTGACTTGAAAACGATGGGTGAAAAGAGGTTGTTTGATTTGGCAGAGTTTGATGAAATCCGTTGTGAATCCTACAATAGTGCTCACCTTTATAAGGAAAGACCTAAGGCATGGCATGATAAGAATCTAATTCGGAAAGACTTTCATGTTGCGCAACAAGTTTTTCTTTTTAACTAAAGGTACAAGCTCTTTCCAGGGAAATTGCGTTCTAGGTGGTCCGGGCCTTTCAAAGTCACAAAGGTGTAGGGAAATGGTGCTATCGAGATTGTTGGCAACAAACAACGTCCATTTACAGTAAATGGACAACGGTTGAAAGCATACTATACCACCCCAACCTTCTTCTCAAGCAATTGAAGAATCACTACGTCTAGTGCATTTTGAATTTCTTTAATTTGTAGTGTAATGTAACTTAGTATTTCAATGGTTTTTGTTGTTGATATGGGTCAATTTTATATATATTTTATAATCAAAATCCCTTATATTTAATGTTATTTTTCCTTAAGAATAATTGATTTTGCTGTTTATTTGTCTATTAGGTCGAATTATGAACTTTGGTTGAAAATCAAAGAAAAAAGAGCAAAAAATTGCCTGACATGGGTTGCAACATGGGATAGCTAGGTCATGTCGTGGTCATGTCCTGGTCATGTCGAGGTTATGCAAAGTCATGTTGTAGTCATGTTGACTACTAGACCTGATGGTGAGATGAAAACACGCGTAGACTCAGAAGAGACGTGACATGGGCATGACATGAGTTAGCCAACCCGTGTTGTGGTCATGTTGCAATGAAAACAAAAAAAAGAAGGAACCCAACCCTAATCCGATTTTGAAGTTAAAAATACATATATAAATAGCAGAATACAGCAGAAAACAATAACAATCCTCTCTCTAGAGGAAGCAACTCTCTCTCTACAAAAGACACACATAAATTCCACCATTCAAGCAAGATTTCAAGGGGAAGTTCAAGATTGAAGATTCAAGATTCAAGATTAAAAAGGGGTTTTCTTTCTTTCTTCATGTTTCTCTTAACTTGTAATTATTATTTGGGTGTTCTTCTTCCATTCTCCATGAACTAATTTTCTTTTTCAAGTATAGGATGATGTAGTTGATTTTAAACCCTATTTAATTTAATTTGAGTTTTCTCCCTAGATCTATAAATTTTGTTAATTTGCATTAATGCTTG